>ML778127.1:901123-938164 GCA_009831015.1 Picea engelmannii
TATACGTGGCATGAATCTACTGGTCTCGAGTCCCACCGCCTCCTACTGTCTGACATACGTCGTCACCTCGTGACGTCATCATCCACCTTTCCATAAGAGTCACATCCCATAACTTGGTTAGTCATTCTCCCTCATTCACTTGTGGCAAGTCCCCTCACCATGATTTTTTCCCCAATCGATAACTGCCACATCACCCATCTATATCCCTCAGTCGTGTCACTTGCCATCTCACGTGCTAACCCATTGGCCATTTATTATTGGATAACTTATCCATTAACTAGCTGACCTGTCCATCGTGCCCAACGGATACCCATTTACTCAAAACTACCCTCACCACTTCATTCTTTCACCATCTTCCCACTCATCATACCAAAGAATTTACCCCATTTTCCTCTCCATTACAGTCAGTCGCCCCCATCTACAGTCATCCATGCTAATGTTGTTTTATTTGCAGGTATTGTTACAGTAATGGCACCAAAGTCAAAACGAACAGAAGGAGAGGATAATATGTTTCTCCCGCCTCCTGTCGACCTCGACAGGATTCCATTGGCCGACAAAGATTACTTAATCACAGACACTAAGTGTGATTTCGACTTCGCATACCTTCAATCATGGCTTAAAGAAGTCTTCCTGGACCAGAGTGACGAAATTGGACTCTAGGAGTCCAACCTACCCTTGTATCTCTTCCCCCAGATTCACCATTTCCCAGAGTTCGCCCTCAAGTGCCAAGCCCACTATATCCTCAAGCAAAGATCCATCGTATCCTCGTCCGGGGAAGTTCTTTTCCTCATCACGCCAGAAACCATCGACCAAATGATGCAAATATCCCGAGTTGACTCTGCCTCACCTTTTAACCTTGAAATCCTTACAGAGTTATACCAGAAGATGACTTTTCCTCAAAGAGCTCAGATTTTTTATCTTTTTCTTCCACAATCCGCTCAGATCCCCACCACAAACCCCCCGTATCCTTCCTCCTTATTCTCAACAAAAGGAAACCAGGTTATCACGTCGTTATGCGCCTTGCTGGGTTATTATTCAGATCAATGGGTAGATGAGCCCATTCTGGGATTTTTGTCTATTTTCTCCACTGATGAGAAGCCCACTACACAGTTTGATTTCAGCACGTTCCTGGTGAACAAAATTCACAAGCAATTCGTCAATTTCACCACAGAAGACATGTTCTGGTATTCTTCAATATTGGCATACCTTTTCATTTTCTTCCAAGCAGAAAAAATTGCTTTTTCTATGCAGAAGATGGACGGAGATGGCAAACCCCAGGCAGTAACTGCATGGACTTCCCTGCTCATACATAATTCCACAGAATTCATCTTCAAGCAATTCATCAATCAATTCTACCACCCAGTGGTGAGTATGCTCAGTGGCAGACCCGAACCCAGGATTAATGACGAAGTTCAGAGGATCCTACATCTCTCAGATCACACAAAGACTGGTGATTGGTACCTGTACCAAAACCATACTGAGATCAAATTCTATGGGTGCGAGTTGGCCCCATATAAACTGCCCAAATACTTACCTGTCATAATTTTTTCTCTGGAATACATAAGGCAGATGATAAACTTGGATGATATTCATTTTGTGTCTTTAAAGAAGAAACAACAACTCAGAATCAAAGGGCAGATTAGGTCTTTCATCTGCAACAGTCGAGGCACTGGGGAGGAAGCAGACAGGCTACTGAAGGAAATGAAATTCTTTGTGAGTTTCACATGGAACTACGATCCGTGTGAGATCATTTCAGAGATGAGGATAAAAAACAAGAATATCCCCTATATCCATGAACCTAGGCCTGAGGTAGAAAAATTTGCAAATAAGATAGGATGGGAACCAAATACTTTGGTTGAAACAGAACAATAGGACCCCTCGGTCACTGTATCACAGACAACCACACCATAGGCTCCAAAGGAGAAAAGGCCTAGGTAGGATCTGTCACCTCCTATCACTGAAGTGTCATTAGAATAATTTTGATTGCATACCAAGAGAACAAAAACCAGTCCGGCTACTGACCCGGCTGGAGAAAAGAAAATTCCATCCACTACAGTGACATAGGTTGATCGGTCGATCCTCAATACAAGCGGCAAGCAGATCATAACCACAGTGTTACCAAATAAGCCTATAGATACTCCACCAATCAACCAACCAGGCAAGACAGGACCAAAGCTGAGTATTTTTTAGAAATACGACCTGATCAAGAAAAGGAATCAGACTCTGACAAGCAGCACATACGCCCAATTTTGGAAGAAGACGTCGACTGCACAACACGGGCTGCTATCGACATTTGACATGGAAAAGGGCAGAATGCACATGGCATTTCTCCAAGAACAGGTGCCAAACCAAAAGGTAATCACTGATTACAAAAGGGAAACTTTTGAATTCCAGACTAAGGACATGCACCCAGCCGATCAAATGGATCTGCACAAGCAAACTAGAGAAATGGTATTCTCCACACTGGCACATGCTTCCACTACTGCCTCCAGGTTACAAGTGTCTCTGAACAACGTCCAAACATAGTTGACGCTAGAGAAAATATCCTCCTTTGCCAAGGATAACAGGATCAAGACGCTGGAGGAACTGGTCCTTAAGATTGGGTATGATCCCTCGAATGTGAAAGCAGTCGAGGAGATGATCAAGAAGAAAAATGCAGACATAGCATCTTTGAGGAATCAATTGAAGCTTCCACCAATAGTAGACTCGCAAGCAAAGGAAATAGTAGAGACAAAAGGATAAAAAGATGAGATGCTTAAGTTAATCATGGAGAAGAATGCACAACTGAAGGAAATGGAAGCTGAGATGGAGAAGCTAGTGAAAGAGAAAGAACAGTTGAAACCCATGGAAGTCATTCCATTGAGTGTAGTTCCACTCTCAGGAGTGAGCACAGCATCACTAGCAGAAGTCCCATCAGCAAATCCACTTACGTCTCTGGAAAAGACGGTTGAATTGGCCAAATCTATGGAAGAGATGAACCTGCAGGAAACAGAGATTAGCAGGCTCAAAAAGGAGATCAAGAATCTTCAGGAACTCAAATATTCTTATCAAACCAGCTTCTCCAAGGAAAAACAAGTGTCATACCATCTCAAACAAGAGTTACAACAACTCCAGAAGCAAACAGTGGCAAGTAAAACACTGGTCAAAG
This sequence comes from Picea engelmannii, assembly GCA_009831015.1. Lineage (NCBI taxonomy): Eukaryota > Viridiplantae > Streptophyta > Pinopsida > Pinales > Pinaceae > Picea > Picea engelmannii. The sequence continues at coordinate 904,272 of ML778127.1, forward strand.
TCAAAGAAAGTGTCTAGACAGACATCACCAAGTCTATGAACGAGATATGGCCAATGATACATATTATGTTTGAGAAAAATGAATTCGTGCAGAGAAGTAAACAAGCCATCGAGAAGATCAGATCAGAATTGGGAGAGATGCCCACACAGGCTAATGAAATCATCAAATTCTTGAATTCTAAAACCAGAGAGGAGCTGGAAGAGCTGAGAATTGAGGATAGAACAGAGACCATCCTTGAGGTCAAAAGAGTCTTGACCAAGTTAGGACTAATGCTACAGCTAGAAGAAAAGGTTCAGGCCATGGACCTAGGGGTACAAAGGTTTTTTAGCAAGATTGAGGCTCTACAGAAGAAACGTCTTCCTGGTCTGAAGGTGATAAATGAAAAATTGATGATGCTCCCAGACATGGATGATTTTAAGGATGGAAATTTATTTTAAATGTAGAAACCTTGGCAAATATTGCTTATCTTTCATATGCCAACTATAAATGTTTGGCGATATTTTTGAAAAAATATTCAAATTTCTAAGGATTTTATATAGTTTTTATAAAATTTTGGCGATTTTTAAGTTAAAATCATTTTATCCTATAGAATTTGGGCGAATAATTTTTAAAATAGCGAATCTCGTTTTTGGAAAAACCATGGAAAATTAGCCCATGAGCGAAATTTAGCCCCTAAAATCATCCATGCTCCCAAATTACAAAAAGAGACTAGCTGATGTGGCTAAGGATAGTTCGAATTTTTCAAGAATTCAAGGCAGCATCACTGGCAAGGCATTCTTAGATGCACTTCAGTTGGACATTAGCATACAGCATGAGATTCGGTACATCTTCATCACCAAGCCTACTTTTGCCAAGTACACAGAGATGGATGAAGTCTACCGAAGGTTACTCAAAGTCAACATTCCCAGTCATCTTCGATGGGAAGAGATTTGTGACCTAATCGAGTAGTAGATGAGTTGTCCCAACCCAATCAGCTATCCATTCAGATGAGGTCATGTAGAGGCCTCACCAACAGTTCACCCAGAAAACAACATGCAGTTGTGACACATCATCAAACCGTTTCCTAGATTTTTGTAATTTGTTAAGTTAGTTAGGCTAAAAATAGATTTACCACGTCCTGATCTTTAATGGCAGGATCGTTTGTAATTTTGGGTTATAAATACTTCACTTTTCGAAGTATTGAGGGTTGATATTTATGCCCTACGAGCTATCAGACTGTAATATTTTTCAAGAGATCTTCCATTAATACAAAGAGGCATTTTTACAGGATTCTTGCGTGTGTTCACTGGTGATGTTTTACTTTCTAAGTTAAATGTTATTCTCGCTTAGTTATCACATTGTTTGCTAAATCTAATCTTTGAAAGTAACGAATGTTGCAGGATTTATCTTTGTATACCCTATTTCTAACTTTAAAATATTTCAGTGTTTCATATTCTGATTTTACGATAAAGAAATTCTTAATTGCTTCTTTGTTGTAATTGATATTCTCACCTTTTTTGTTATTCCTCATATATGTTGCTAAAAGAATCCAGTGATAGCATTATCTCGCCCTATGAAAGGTTCCTTTGTTTTCTGGTTTAGATTTTATTTTCATGATACAAACCCCATAGCCCAATGGATGTGTAAACTCTCTCATCCAACCCAACGAAAAATACAACAAACAAAACAAACGTATTTTATTTACCTAGCCTAATATTTTAAATTTGAAACATATCTAAATCTTACAGAGAGATCCCTCTCTGAAGCTGGTAGGGCTAGATCCCAGCTTCGAAGTGGTTGGATAAAGTTACCTCCCATAGATTTCTTCTTTTCCGACAACCTCTAGGAAATTTAAAGAGTGTTAACAACACCTTCAATAAATTGATGACCCCAAAGAAGATTGGGACAAGATTGAATCTGTGTTTGGTAAACTCAATATTATTCGAGCACAACAGTTAGAAAATCAAATACTAATCTTGATTCCAAGTAATTTTTCTTGCCTTGGATACTATCTATCTAAGTTTAAAACACTCAGAATTTTATGTGAAGAATGTAAGATAAAAATGGAGGAAGTGCATTGCATATATCTTATTCTTTCTAATCTAGGTAGTGCATATTATGTGTTTGTATCTACCTTTTATTCCATGAGAGAGGCTCTAGGGAAATCTTATGAAAAACCCACTCTTGAGTCCTTTTGTGTTGCTTTGATTAGAGAGGAAGATAATCTTATACAACTTGGAGTGATCAACACTACAGGTACCTCTAACAAAGTCTTAGTTTCCCAACACAAAGATAAACCCAAGTATCCCAAGAAGAAACATCCTCACTACAACAACAAACAATATAAGGGTCCCAAACCCGCTAAGACAGCTTCAGCTCCTAATGGTGACAAAGGAGAAAAATATAAAAATAATAAGACTAACAGACATTGCAACTTTTTTTATAAAGATGGTCATGATGAGTCCAAATGTTTCAAGAAGATGGCATCTTTAGAAGCAGCGATGAGGAAGCACAACATCAGTATTGATTCTACTTATTTTTCTTCCTCTCGTGGACATGCACTTTCCTCTTATGGTTTTTCCTTCAATACAACTTCTACTTCTTATTCTTCTAATGAGTGGATTATAGATTTTGGAGCATCTTATCATATCGCTAAGGATAAAGCCATATTTTCTGCTCTAAATGACTATAACACCAAGAAAATATTTGTTGGTGATGATAGATCTCTTAGTGTTGTAGGATCTGGAACAGTTCAAGTAGATAATGGTCATTTCAATGATGTATTATGTGTTCCAATTCTTTCTTGTAACCTTCTATCAGTCTATCAAATCACTCATTCAGGTGAAGGTAAAACCATAGATTTTTCACCTCACCAAGTTTTAATAAAGGATCTAAAAGATCCTAAGAATGTTCTTGCAACTAGAATTGTTGATGATATTACCAGGTTGTACAAGTTTGACAAAATTGGGTCATCATCTTTTTCATCAGTTTTTGTTGCTCATAGTGATGACTTGAGCAAACTTTGGCATGAGCGGTTTGTTCATTTAAACTATCGCTCATTGAAGAAACTATGTAATCAAAAGATGGTGTCTGGTCTTCCTCTTGTTTCATGCAGAGATGGTGCTTGTTCCGGTTGTGTTCTCGACAAACATCATTGGGACAGTTTTGACAAACGTGACTCTTGGCACGCATCGAGGCCTTTACAGCTTGTTCACAGTGATTTGTGTGGTCCACTTTCTTCTCCTTCCTGTTTTGGGTGCAAGTATTTCTTAACTTTCATTGATGGTTTTTCTATACGTACTTGGGTTTACTTCTTAAAACTTAAGACCGAAGTTTTTGACAAGTGTTTGGCCTACAAGGCCCTTGTAGAAAAGCAATCTTCACATCAAATTCAAAAGTTAAGAACAGATAATGGAGGAGAATATGTGAACAATAATTTTATAATTTATTGCACTACACAGGGCATCCAAATGCAAAACACTATTCCATATACACCACAACAAAATGGTGTTGTTGAGAGAAAGAACCGCACATTAAAAGAAATGGATAATTGCATGATCTAATATAAGGGATTAAGTCTAAAGTATTGGGTGGAAGCAATCAACTGTGAAAATTATATATTAAATCACACTCCCACAAAGGCTCTTAAAAATATAACACCAAAAGAAGATTGGGCTAAAATTAAACCAGATGTAAGTCACTTCCGTGTATTTGGCAGTATAGCATGGGCTCACATTCCTGATGAGAAAAGAAAAGCATTGCAGCCTAAAAGTGAGAAGTGTATATTTGTTGGTTATTCTGAAGATGTCAAAGCTTATAGACTTCTTCAACCACATTCTAATGAAATTATTCTTAGAAGAGATGTTAAATTTGATGAAAATCACTTGGTCTACGAACTTGATTCGGCGGTTGTGCCTTCCTCGGTCTGCGAGCCATCTTCAACATTTGTGCCTTCTTTTGTTCCTATTATGGTTTCTTCTTTAGATGATGATAGTGAGGATGAAATTCCACCTCTGCTTGCTGACCTTCCTCCAGACGATTCCTTTGAACCTAAACAAGCACGAATTCCACTGATTCCTAGATGGGTCTGTTCAACCCGAGAAGCAGTTGGTGATATTTTCGGTGATCCTTCAGCTCAGTGTCGAACACGTTCATAGTTCCAGCATGCCTCTTCTATTTTGGCTCAATTTTTAGATACTCATGATCCAGAGACATTTGGAGAAGCTTCAGGTCATCCAGATTGGGATACAACAATGAATGAAGAGTATCATTCTTTAATGGCAAACGATACTTGGGATCTTGTACCTCTTCCAAAAGGAAGAAAACTTGTCAAATGTAAATAGGTCTATAGAACTAAGTATGCATCGGATGGAAGTGTTGAAAGACACAATTCTCAGTTAGTTTCCAAAGGATTTTCCCAAGTTGAAGGAATTGACTATAATGAAACCTTTTCCCCTGTAGCCAAAATGAATTCCATCCGCCTTGTTCTTTCCCTTGCTGCCTCACATAAATGGGAGGTTCATCAGATGGATGTTAAATTTTCCTTTTTGCATGGTGATTTGAAAGAATAAATCCACATGGAACAACCTCCTGGCTATGTCCAGTATGACTCTAGCCTTGTTTTTCACCTTAAGAAATCTCTTTATGGTCTTAAGAAAGCTCCCTGAGCTTGGTATGACAAAATGGGTAGCTTTCTTATTGACACCGGATTCTCTAGATGTCATTTTGATCCTAATGTCTATACCAAGAAAGTAGGAAGCCATATCATAATCCTTTTCCTTTATGTTGATGACCTTGTCCTTACTGGTAGTGACTCAAAACTTTTAAACCATGTGAAAACCATCCTTAAGAAGAAATTTGAACTGACATACTTAGCCTTTTTGTACTATTTCCTTAGCCTCCAAGTTTTGCAAACCAATGAAGGAATTTTTCTTTCCCAGTCTAAGTATGCATGTGACCTTCTTCATCGCTTTCACATGGATGATTGTAAACCAAACCCTTCTCCCTTCTAGCCTGGATTCAATCTTACTGCCACCTGTACCTCTCCTAAAGTTGATGCCACCATGTACCATCAATTAGTTGGTAGCCTCTTATACTTGACTCATACCCGTCCTGATCTTTCCTTTGTTGTTGGTCTTGTTTCCCAATATATGAAAACACCCCATGAAAGTCATTGGAAAGAAGCTAAAAGGATACTTCGATATGTCCATGGTACAGTTTAGCCCGGGATACATTACATTTCAAGGGGGGCTCCTTTATTGGTTGGTTTCACTGATTCATATTGGGCCAGTGACCCTAATGATCGGAAGTCTACTACAGGTTATGTTTTCAGCCTTGGTTCAGGCCCTATCACTTGGGCCTATAAGAAACAACAGGCTATTGCACTTTCTTCAGCATAAGAAGAGTACCAAGAAGCAGTAAATACAAGTCAGGGAGCCTTTTGGATTTGACAGATCCTTTCAGAGTTTGGATTTGAGCAGCAGCATCCGACCAGCCTTTGGTGCAACAATCAGAGTGCCATCAAGCTCGCCAAATACCCAGTTCAAAATCAGTGCAACAAGCACATCGACCTACACATGCACTTCATCAGAAAGCTCATTCATGATCAAGTTATTGAAGTGTTATTTTTCCCTATAGAAGATCAAGTTGCAGAAATTTTCACAAAGTCTCTTACAGAAGTGAATTTTTCCAAAATTCGATCTATGTTAGGAGTTTAGGAAGATGTCATTAAGGGGGGATAGGCTCTAATGCATCCTTCCTTCTCCTATTGTGTCAACATTGTAAATCCTTCAATCCTATCCCAAGTTGTTCTTAAGGGGGGGTGTTAGGATATTTAAACACTTAGGAGCTAGTTAAGATCTACTTGGTCTATTGTTTCGTTAGGTAAAAGTGTGTTTTCTAGTGTGCTTCTTTAGTATGCATTAGTATGCATTTGTAGTTAGGAAATTCGATGGTCACGATATGTTCTCGACATAGAGTGATCCAACGGTTCATACTCTCCTCGATATTAATGGCCATTGATCCATTGCCTAACACCTGATTGGTCCATGATCTCTATTTAAAGAGCATGGAGGGCCATTTGCCGATGATTGATTGTGAGAAACTCTATTGTAAAATCTCTATGTAATCTTTTTCTTTTTCATTAATAAACTGCTCCAAGTGGTCGCCTTGGTTGGGGTCATGGATGTTTCCCTGTAGGGGTTTTACCACATGAAAACATTGGTGTGTTGATGTTTGATCTGGTTATGTGAGTGGTTACTAAAGGCGTTCATCTTCTGTCGAAATACCTGTGTTGTCGAACATGGATAGCAATGGATCCTGAGAAGATAGAAGCCATTAGAGAATGGTCAGTGCCAAAGAATGTAACAGAGGTCAAATCATTCACGAGCCTTGCAGACTACTATAGGATATTCATTGAAGGATTCTCAAAGATTGCACACCCAATCACTTCATTGCAAAGAAAGGGTGTGAAGTTTCAGTGGACATTGGATTGTGAAAATAGCTTCCAACACTTGAAAAAAGTATTAACAAGTGCTCCAATACTAAGGATTGCACACCCAAATGAAGACTTCATTGTATGCACAAATGCATGTAAAGAAGGACTTGGTGGAGTCCTCAGTCAAAATGGGTTTGTTATATGTTATGAATCAAGGAAGTTGAAAGAGAATGAAAGACACTATGCCATTCATGATTTGAAGTTGGCATCCATAGTGCATGCCTTGAGGAAATGGAGACACTACCTCATGGGGAAAAGGTTTGAGTTGAGAACAGACCATAATGGTCTGAAATATCTATTTGATCGGCCAACTCTAAATGCTAGGCAAAGCAGATGGTTAGAATTTCTAAGTGAATGTGACTTTGATATAAAGCATATCAAGGGGAAAGAAAACAAAGTGGTGGATGCACTCAGTAGAAGATTGCATGAATTGCATGCTATAACCATTTGCATGTACCAATCAGATTTGAAACACAGAATTTTAGAGGCTGCAAAATTAGATTTGCAATACAAGGAATTAGTGGCAAAATTACAGCAAGGTAATTTGCAACAAACAATTGAAGATTATAAGCTAGATATTGATGAAATTCTCATATACAGGGGCAAAATTTATGTACCAAATTCTAATGAATTGAAAATTCTGATATTGAGGGAAATGCATATTGTACCTTATGCGAGGCACCTAGGATATTAGAAAACTATTGTAGTTGTCAAGAGCCAATATTATTGGCCAGGAATGAAGACAGAAGTTGTAGATTTTATTGCCAAATGTTTGGAATGTCAGAAGGTAAAGGCTGAACATAGACACTCAGCTGGTTTGCTACAACCATTACCCATTCCTGAGTGGAAATGGGAACTTGTAACAATGGATTTCATTACCAAACTGCCCAGAACAAACAAGCAACATGATTCTATCATGGTAGTGGTGGATAAGCTTACTAAAGCTGCCCATTTTATTCCAGTTAAGCTCACTCACAAGGCAGCCAACATTGTTGATATTTATATGAAATAAATTGCTCGATTACATGGCATACACAAAACAATTGTGTCTGACAGAGATCCAAAATTTACCTCAAATTTTTGGAAGGTATTATTTAATGGATTTGGAACAAATTTAAAATTTAGTACAGCTTATCATCCAGAATTAGAAGGGAAAACAGAGAGGGTCAATCAAGTGATTGAGTATATGTTGAGGATATATGTGATGGATAAACCATCAAAATGGGAAGACTACCTGCACTTGGTAGAGTTTTATTATAACAATGGGTACCAAGCATCTCTAAAGATGAGCCCATTTGACACACTTTATGGAAGAAAGTGCAACACAATGGTAAGTTGGGATAATCCAGCAGATAGAGCAGTGGTTGGGCCAGAATTGCTCAGGGAAATGGAGGAGAAAATGATAAAAATAAAGAAAAATTTAAAGGTTGCCCGTGACAGGCAGAAAAACTATGCTAATAAAGGCAAAAAACACAGGGAATTTAAAGTTGGGGACCATGTATTCTTGAAAGTGAAAGCCAACAGAAGTTCCTTGAAGTTGGGAAATTGTTCAAAGTTGAAAGCTCGCTATTGTGGGTCGTTTGGAATCCTAGAGAGGATTGGTCCAGTAGCTTATATGATTGCATTGCCTGCATCTATGTTTGTTCATAATGTATTCCATGTATCGTTGCTCAAGAAATATATGCCTGATGTTAATCATGTTATTGATTGGAATATGATTCAGGTGGAGAAAGAAGGCGCTTTTCAAGTGCATATGGTATGCATTATAGACCATAACATAAAACAGCTTTGGAATCGATCCATGGGGCTTGTAAAGGTCCAATGGACCTAGTACCTCCTGAGGATGATACTTGGGAGCATGAGGATGCAATGCGGGCAGAAAACCCACATATTTTTGAGGATTTTTCAAATTTTGTTGGATATGTGTGTACTTAATGCACTGAGGATAGTGCATAAATAAAGGGAGGGGATTGTAATATCCCTAGGCCGAACCCAATTGTAAATGTAAATGCAAATGTACTTAAGTTGGTAAGTTGTTTGACATCATTTTTGTATGCACCTTTCATGGCATATTGTGCGCATGTACTAAGCAGTAAAATGATGAAGTGTGCACATTCTAGGATATCACGCGCATCATCTTAAGTGTGTGGCATATTGAGGCCAGCGGGCCTTTGTGTATATGTTATGTTTTATAGGCTGGTGAGACAATTATTATAAGATAGGATGCTTATGTTTTAAGTAGGTGAGAGCTCCTAAACGTTAAAGGCCAGTCCGGCTACTTTTGTATATGTCTCAACATTAATATAAAATACATCGTTGCACGTAGACCGACCATGAGAAAAGAGTATGGGGGACTAAACTCCACTAGTTAAGGAAAGGGTGGGGGCTAAAAGTTAAGGAAAAGGGATAATCTAGGGAGCTTAAGCCAAAAAGGAATATTATATTAATATTTCTTAAAGAATAAAGTATGGATAATTATTTTATCCTAAGTTCCAAAGTTGGGGACAAGTGGGCCAAAGTAGCTCCCAACATGACAAGTGTCAAGTTGGGGACATGCATACATATTTTTGGGACTTTGTTCATTTCCCATCATTCTTCCATGATTCCTTCCATCCTGTAGTCATCCATTCAGCCACACCAGGACCATTCACTCACGCAGTCAGTTATCCTCTATACTTCATGTCATTGTATATGAATTGTATCCATAGCCATACTTGTTTGTGTAGCTGGTTAGCTTGGGAGCGGGATTGAAGAAGCGGGTTGTCAGGCCCATGGGATATTGAAGAGGTCGATTGTTAGTCCCATGAGAAATCCCTCTCTGGGTGAGAGAATTGCTGGGAATTGATTTCCAAAGGTGCTAAACTGCAACTACAGAGCTCTAAGACTTCATGTTTGGCCTGTTGTTGAAGCCTGGAAAGGAAGTGGGGCAGCCGAAGGATTTTTTAGCAGAGAAGGGGCACAATTCTAGGGGTGGGATAGGAATGTGGGGAATGAGGGACTATAGGCTATTAGTTTGAGTAGGCACCTGTAACAGATTCTTTCCTATTGTCCATGATCCAATAGCCTGGTTAGGAACTCCTTTACCCAAGTGGAGTTTAGTCCCAGCTAGGGGGTGACCCACTGCTGAGAGTGATGAGAAGTGTGGTCTAAGGTTGCGAGGTTTGTGGAAGGTTTACACGCAATTGGTGATATTATTACCAAGATAAGTTCCAATTGTGTGATAAATTTACATGTTTCATTATTATTTACGTGCTTATTTTTATGGGTTTATCTTATGTGTGTTTATAACTATCTGTATATTTAAGGGTAATTTCTGTATATGTTGCATGTATACGTTTACTGTTATTTCAGTGTGAATCTGTGCATTACAAGTGTATTTTTTTGTTTACATTATATATATATATATATATATATATATATATATATATATATATATATCCGCAAGAGTTATGTGTGTATATATTTTAATTGCATGCAGTTTGATGCTGGGTATGTTACAGTATGTTCCACAGAGAGAAAAAAAGTGTTATCTCGTGTATCGTGGCCCATCCTGGGTGGTCGGAGATGTTACACTTTCCCTTCCCTATTACTTTCATCTTTTCCTACTGCTAGTTCTGTGATTTCTAATGCGGGTTCTTGGCGGAACAGGGTTTCTTCCGCCACTATCGGCAACTCCTCTTGAAAAATCATTTCGTATTTCTGAGTGAGAGGGACATCATATGAGAGAGGGAATAATTTCCCGAAGTAGGAATAGCAGGAATAATTACCTAGCAAAGGGAAATCTATCGATGAGGGTTCGTTTAGGGTTTCTAGGTCAGTGACAGTATGTTTCAAACACCTTTCCCTATCAATTATGATAATATTTTTATGTCCCTTCAACAGTAACCAAAGGTGAGCCCAGTCTATACTAAAGTATCTATTTAACTTCTCAGACCAATCTCAGCTTAATAATAACCTATAAGATTTTGGGATATCTACTACAATGATGTCAATCACTTGCACAAACTTAGGATGTGTCACTATTCTGATCATTACATCTTTGAGGTCCATGAATTTGACCTGGGTTTTTTCTAGTTGTATTACATGTTTATCTCTTTTGAGAGGGACTGAGTTTAGTTTTTTACAAATAGAAAGTGGCATAATATTAGAGGATGCTCCTAAGTTGACTAGGCAGTTATGGAGGTTCTTTTTAAAGACTTCAAATGCTAAAAGGAACGGTGGGAAAAAAGGTTTTCCCTTCTTATCTTAAGAGAAATATTTCATAGTTGGTTTATTCCTTGGATCTATGGGGACTAGATTTATTCCTGGGTCAGTGCTTGTCGTAGGATTTTCTACTAATTTCAAAGCTTGTGGCAGGAAGTCTTTTTGTTGAGGGATTCTACATAGGTCCAAAACTATTATATTAGCCTTCAGCTTCTTCAAATATTCAACTATGTTGTAATCTAGCTTGGGAAATTCTTGGGTATGGATGCTTATAGGGATATTATGGGGAGAAAAAGGTGCTTTCAAGTGATCGGGAGTTGATCTTCCTCCTAAAGTTTGGGTAGTAGCAAGGTCATTTGAGACGGGTTGACCTTTACTTTGAGTTTGCACCACCGAGACCTTTGTGGGTGGTTCTTGAACCTCAAATAGGTTGTCGGAAGGCATAATTAGGTCATGAACCCATATCATCATGGTGGTATCTTCTGGTGGATCAATCTCTTCCTGATTAGCAGCATTCATAACTAAACCGCTCGAATGTTCGGTTAGAGAAACATCATCTAGAAATTGGTTGGCTATCAAATTCATGGCATGCACTCATTGAGGGCAATCCCTTTCAGAGTGGTTTTCCTGGTGATAAGTACAGAAAGAATCAGATGCTACATTTCCAAAAACCAAAATTTAAGTTAGTTGGGGGGGGGTTCAATAGCCTTAAACGGTGGGTTCCTTTTAAAGAAAGGATTATAGGGATTTTGGCCTTGGCTTCCCTCCCCTGCACTTATTTTCATGTCTATGATTTCGTTTGATAACTTCTTAACCATGCATTGTAGATCCTCTATGTCCCCACTTCCCTTTTCAGATCCTTGTTCTATTTGTTTTCCTAGGGGTCTAGTAAGCAATTGTCCTCTCCTGGGAGGAGGTTGGACTTATTTCTTAACTAGAGATACCTGGCCCTCTTTACATCCTTTCATTTGGAACTCTATCATTTTGGCTTCTTCAAAATTCTCAGCTAGGGTTAGTTTGGCAGCTCTCTTCACAAACATGGAAATAGAAGCTGGGACAGCATTTGCATATACCTCGATTTGCAATTCCTGAGTAGGTTTAGCTTCGAGCTGGAATTTGTTTAAGATGGTAGTGAATATTTGATTAAAATATTTGACTCTTTCCTTCGAACTCATAGTGGTAGTGAACAACTCAGCCATCAGAGCTCCCATAGTAGTTTCTTATACAAACTTATCTAGAAATTCCTTTTGAAACTTTGTCCAACTAGTTATAGATCCTACAGGCAAGTTAACATACCACGTGGAAGCCTAGTACTAATATGTTAAATGTACTAATACGTTAACCATGTGAGTAATCCAATTACTGACTGAGATACAAATTATCAAAAGAAAACATGCATGTGATAAATAATGGAAAGTAAAATAATTCACTCAATTCTAATCATTCATCACATAATAACACAACGATTCATTTTCAGCATTAAAGAAATAACTGTAAAACATTGCATTAGATAATTTATCAATATATTTAATAGCTCTTACTCGTTACTACATTAATTCATGAGACGAGATAGGAAATAGTTCTTCTCCACATCCAATCATACACACATTTGATGAAAACTTAAACTTGTCTCTGGTCCAGAAGGACTTCTCAATTAAAGGCAGCTCCAAAATAATTCTTAACAAAATCAAAAATGAGAGTTTATTGCAACAACTATCGACCTTTAACTAATTGGTTGATGATCTTATTTATAACATAAAATTAACTAAAAGTAACGGCTAAAGTGAAGATAAGCAAAACAAAATTCGCCATGTGGCATTCTCTCCTAGCAGTTTGTCTAAGAGTCATCTCAAGATATCACTTTAAAAGGGTGACTCTTCTTGTACTCTGACCACTTGATGAACAACTCCTCACAGGTGTTGGCATATGGGAATATATGTTGTTCCATCGGGGCTACGTAAATATCTCTTATCTCTACCGCATGTGCCCAATAATTGACTAGACCAGCACTTAACTGTTGCAGCATAGCCCGAGTTTTGATCGGGTGTTCCATAAACCATCGCAACTGCCCTGGCGCCATGTCTTCCACCTTTTCTATCTCTTCCTCCCATGCCGAGTCTTGCTCGATGTGTGATTTGACTATGCCACGCAGGTCGACAAAGTCATCAAGTGTTCCAAACTCGGGGAGTTCAACGTCTTTCATCACTCGATTGATCTCGATCCATTGTTTCTCGCACTTGGCCCATTTCTCTTGAATTTATCGGTGTGGTTCCCGAGACATTTTTTACCAATACTTGGCCGACTCCTTTATGCGATCAAGATTTATTTCGTTCAACACCCGAATGTTGTGTTCTTATTTATCTCGGCCCTATTGGACTGCACCAATGTAGTCGACTCTCTCCACGACTTGTTGCAATTTCTCATACCACCGCTCCATATCTTTTCATGTTGCAAGTGCCATGAGGGTGTCCTCCTAGAGCTTGGTTATCCTTGTAGTGAATAGGTTCCACTCACCTGTGAACTTGTTATAGGCCTCCTTGAATTCGCTCCTGAGGTACACCACGGCCTGTGTGGTGTCATGATAGTACTTAGCCAAGTGGCGTAATTGTTCTAGTTCCTTCAGGGCAGAAGCCAACTCCTTTTCATCTCTTTTATCTCTGTCCAGGGTGGCATCTGTGATTTTCATCCCTGCACCGATGATTTCAGACATCTTATCATGTTCTGTGTTGATCAGATGTTCCTCTGTAGTGATGAGGATGGAGCAATCTAAAGTGATCCTCCTCTTCTTGGTGGTACTCTGAATGGTAGCCTTCCTCTTTCTATCATAAGCTATAGCATGTATGTCATCTACTTTGTTCATGAGTTTGACAATCTGTTGATCCCCCCATGTAAGTGTATTACCCAGACTTTTGTTAGTGTATACTTTTTCAAGATTGGGTTCTTGAACTTCCTCGTTGTGATCCGAATGTCCGAATTTTGTTTCTTTCTCATTAGAGGTTTGAGTATCGATTTAAATAGAGGTGTCAGGGATAGACTCGATACTTACTTGTTCATCGGTCATTGAGACATTGATTTCCTTATGCAGGACTCCTTCCTTTGGCTCATCTGACCCCGGTTCTTCCTTCATATTGTCTGCTTGGGTTTTCGACGCATCGGATAGCTTAGTGTCTAAGACACTCTCGGCTTCCTTTTATTTATGTGGGACCTCTTGAATTTGGGCATCGGGGAAAGGAGAATATGTCTTCTGAGGTCCCTTTTCTTCTTCGATGTGCACAAGGGTCCCGAGAGATACTTATGGGCTCTCATCATCATCATAGATTTTTATTAACTCGCAGAGGGGATCTGATGCACTTTTTTCCACTGATACCTCGACTATCTCTGGTTGAGCTAAAACACTTGTCGATGATCCATATGGTGGCGTTGTGAATTCAGGGTCGTCTAACCTGGTGATTTCATCGACGTCTATCAGTTTAGGGTCATTTGGGCCTATCTGGATTTCATCTGGATTGTCAACAGGGAGAATTGTCATCCTAATGAGGTCTATTTTATCTCGCATCTGATCCATTATCTGTTGTGCATGTTCCATCATGAGTAACCCTCTCTCCCACGCGTCCTGAGTCATAGGGAAATGTATTTCTTGTATTCAGGCTACTAGTGGAATCTCTATTGTTTCGGATGCTACCTGGGGGGCTTCTACTGCTTCAGCTGCTATCATTTCTTCTCTGGCCCTGAGGGCTCCTTGAGTCGATTGTTCTATGATTGATTCCTGTTCATCCATGCTCATGGATTTGAACTTGGTAATTCTGGGGTTGACCATCCTTGCCACCACTTTATCCCAATCCTGAGCATTTTATGTGAAGACCTCATCTTCAAACGTTTCATGGGCATATGGACAACAAGACGACACTTGAGACGCATGTTTCAAGACTAGACCCTTTGGGTCATGTTTGTAGAAACGGTCGGTCTGGAATCAGAATTCCAATTGTCTTAGTCCTTCTTTCTTGGCCTGAGTGGTGTCTTTCACCATGTAGAAGCCTACATGGAAACCATAAGGTATAAATTCTTTCTTCTTATCTTTCACTAGAGTAGTGTTGTAGCCTTGCAGGATGGTCTGGTAACAAATTTCCCCCGCAACAAGTCGGTCAGGGACGTGCATGGGTAAAAGGTGGGGTGCTTTGGTAGCCCTAAAAAATATGATATAGGTATCGTGCTCATCCAAATACCAGTGTATGACCTTAGATATTAACCTTTTGGTCGCAACCGATAGTCTCGGACATTCTTTCTTGAAAAGAATAAAATGAATGCGAGCGATGAATTCATCACAGATGAGGGAGTAGGATTTTTTTTACCTGTTTTCCCATAAGACATTGAAATATACATGGACCAGGAGTTTTGAGATGTGCCATCTCAATTTCATTACGGCAAAGACATTTCTGGCGCAGATGACGTCCAATAAATAATAAGCTATGTAGAAGTATGGAGTCTCTCCTTCCTTCGGCATCTGAGCTTGTTGAATGCAAATGCCTAGCTGCTTTGAAATGATGGCACTCCAGTTAAAACCTCTCCTAGAAATGGCTATAGTGTAAGACAGAGGCATCCAAGCCTTTGAAAACATGGAACAATCTTTCTCCCCATACAACCGGCAGATGAGGGCCATTCAATAGATATATGGCTCCCTTAAGTTGGTCGTTTGGTACCATCCGGAGGTCTGATTGGTGTACTTTTTATCCTCTCTCCACCATGAAACCATCACCCATCCGGTGTCATGGTGCTCATAAAATTTGACAACGAAATCGATGTTCAATTGCTCTTCCGGGTCTCTGAGATTGTAATAATTCTACACTTCTACTGGAAGGAAAACCCCAACACACTCGCCATTGTCATCGTTGATCATGCACTTTTGTGTGTCTGTGTGGTCGATGAGCCACTTTAGGATTTTTATGCATGGGAAAACTAGATTTCTGCTCGCCACCATGTGCAGGTACGATTTTCAGATATTTGGAAAAACTTAATCATCGATCTTTCTCATATCGGGGTTGTTGTGCGGGATATATTCCAGGAATTCTTCCCGACTGGTCATCTTGAAGAGTTCTCCCTAGTACGAGAGTACCTCCTTGCCCCTTGTGTTTTCCTATGTGTCTCCAAAGACCGGAGGTTGAGTGAAAATATTCTTGGTGGACGTTCTGATGATTGGTTCTGGCCTTGGAGAAAATTCTAATTTTTTTGTTGGCCCTGGGGACGAGCCTTCTCCCACCTCTGCTTCCTTTATATTAGGCACTCTCGACGATCACCTAGTGTTTGGATTTCTTGGAGGCATTTTTCATGAAAATAAAAATAAAAATCCTTTAGGGCATGTGCACAAAGTGACATTGTATATATGAAGTGAAAACACTGAAAATCCAGACTGGTACATACCTGTAACGCTTGCTAAACTTTGTAGTTTGATACTCACAGGGGGGCTCGGAAGCTTTTGAATTGCTTGTATCACTCCTCTGGATGCTCTGAAACTCCTTTACGCACATAATGATTTGGTTTACAATGGATCAAGAGGATTTAATGGGGATGAACTTACCGGTTGTATCAACCAATTGATTCAGGTGATGAGTGAAACTCAAACAAATCTACCGCTGAATCTCTGTAATTTAATTCGTCGTGGGTTGACGGCAAAGGGGAGGAGGGTGATGTGTTATATTGGTAAATTAAAACGGTCCTTTTGATTCGCTAACAACTAATGTGAGATTTGGAATTAATTATTCCCTTAAATGCTCTGGATCGCAATGTATCTAGTGCTAAAATGTCTCATCATGTCTCTTTCCTAGTTGGTGGATCAGGGTTCAGCAATGTGTTACAGGTGTTTTCGATGATGTTCTTCCATGAAAAACCTCCAGCGCCGATCGATTTCATCGTACGGTGCTGACATGGAAAGACTGGCATGGGACACATGGCAATGGAAGTTGGTTACTTAACTCATGAGTATTAGTCGGAGTCGGGACTTTCCTCCAGTGGTGAATTCTTAAACTAAACCTGGGATCACTGATGTCAAAAAGGTGTCGGGGATTAGTGATCGGGGGAAAACCTATTGCATATTTTCCTTTGGGTTAGCGTCTTTGAAAAAATGATGATGCCAAAACTCTTCGGGAATCGGTGATTGGGGAAAAATCCTCGGCATGGTCGCAATTTTCGTCGTGACGGATTTCTCCAATTCCGACAAGCGTGTTAGATATTGGCTATTGGCGATATCATTTCTTTATTTTTTAATGTTTACTCTCTTAACCTTTTACTGACGCCGAAGGGGATCGGTTATCGATGATATCCTTGTGTGATGTTTTTCACGAAAGAAAACTTTCTTTTGCCAATGCCAGTGAAGATCGGTGTTCGGCGACTACGGTTTGTTCAAATAATTTTCATTCATCCTTTAATTCCTTCTGATGTCGAATTTGGGTGCATCAAGTGAAATGTTTTGGCTGTTGATTCTTTATTTAAAAAATTAAGCCTTTTTAATTCATGAGTTTTCATAGATTCAAGCAAACTTTGAAAGACTTAATGAGAGTCAAGATGATAATAAAAAGCAACATTTTTCACAATGAAGTCGAATTAGACAATGCAAAAGATCAAGTGGTACCCAAAAAGTAAAATTCGACATAGGCTTTTTAGGGTGTGTTGAGTGCTCAACAAGTTCCTCATGAAGTTAATATTAAATGGCATAATGATATTTTGAATCCTTTGTTTCAATTAGAAGAAGTCAAGCATATCATCATTAATATGTATAACCCTATTGATACATGCACACTTACCTTTAATGATGATAATGAGTTCAAGGGAATTTCTACATTTTCAAACGTTTTGTAAGAATCTTCTTTGCATTATGATGACCCTATTACTGATAGGAAGATTGCAACAAATGATATGATAATATTTGATGAATCCATCAACCCTATCTCTCATATTCAAACTTTGAATCATAACCTTGATTTCGTTGATTACACTAACACTTTCAATATAAGATGTAACACTCATCTTGTTGGTTGGCACTCTGGTAAGTTTTCCTTGCACAAAGTTTTCAAAGTCATGGGCCCCACATGAAAAGAAGATTATGTGTTCCTTTATGCTAAGTTTCATCCTACTTAAGTCCCAATTCATTGCTCTTCTTTTCCTTTGTACATAAATAAAATTATATAAAAATGTAAATAAATAAAAAATTTACTGGAAGGGTAGATTAGGGTTTTCGTTTGCTTCAATTCTTTTTTCATTTCTTTCTCCTTCTTTCGTTTATGGTTGCATGCTTTACTTCTTTCGTTTATAGTTTTTTTATTAGATGACCATGCTTAGCGGAGCAATGGTTAGTGTTTTGAAAGGTTGTGTATATTTGTTTAACTGAATGACCAATTTGTTGGTGGACAATAGGCTTGCAGGTAAATCAAGTTACCTTGCCTCCTCTTTGTGTCGCAATTCCTTTCTTTGTATACCAGATGCACTAAGCATGATATCCTTGCTTGAAGCAATCAATCAATCTTTCCCATTGTTTTTTTTTTCCCTTTCTCCATCCCCGCCATTTTCAGATAGCTCCAGCAAACACATCATGGATGCTCAATGTTACACTTGGGTTTTTCCCTCAACACACATCCATGATAGTTTACTCAATTTTCTGATCATTTTTTCAAAGATCCAAAGAGTTTATGTTTACTTTCTATTATACACAAGACCAAATCTGATCCGAAAAGATCTTTTAAAGACTATGGTTGAGTTTTAAAATATGAGTTCATTAACCAATTAGGAAACTGATGAAAGAGGAAGAATTAATGATGAAACATGGCAGCCATAATAACATATATAGATATGGAAATAAGCATAAATAAATAGCAAACCATAAAAAAAATAAGTTGATAACGGAGTTCGGCAATCTCGCCTACGTCTTTGGGCCTTTGTCTCAGTGGGTGAGGTTGTCTTATTTATGTTCAAAGCTTCAAAAGTACATCATAAAAGTGCCAAAAAGGTTACAAAATGATCTGTATGTTTTCTTCTAGATCTCAAGAACCCATCAAAATTGGTGGCACTGAAAACGGATGAACGAAGCTCCCAGAAATGGCCTGCAAAGTTGCTCTCCTCAATGGCTTCCCTGCATAAAAATGGCTTTAGATTTTCAATTCTTCAGCATTTCCCTATTATGAACCTCCCTTAAGGCTGCCAAGAACCTCTGGTTAATATATTCTTGAAGTGGGTAACAAACTCCCAACTTCCCCGCAAGATATTGCCTCAAAAAGGTCCCAAGATCCTCCAAAATTGGACTAAATATCCCAAAACTGGCTGAAAAATCCATTAAAATGTTATATTATATTTTAAACCCCACTTTTTGGAAAAATATAGGGTGCAGCCCCCAATCCTCGGGCTCTTGATCACCTAGGTGCCCTCCATGTGGCCCTGGTCTGGTGCTAGCGCGTTGGCCCCCTTATCTGTTGACCCCTGGTCATGTGTTGTGGCCATGTGTCTACACCCAAGATCCATGCGCCCAAACGGTTTTATCCCCCTGGTTACAAGATCTTGGTTATGCGCCTTAGTCAGTGGGCTAGCACGACCAATCGGGCGCTAACCCACATATCTGCACTAAATAGTATAACACAAGGGCATATATAATGGTCACATCTGGTAGGCATCGAGGAGATGGATTGGAGTGGACCACACCAATGTTTAATAGTGTGGGTGTATGGTAGTGCCAAAAGACCGTGGGTTGGGGCCCAGCCCCGACCCTTTAACCCTCCGCCTTAACACACATATCACTTTAAATATTAAATGTAGACTATGGTAGTTAAGTCATATCGTGGGTGGGCTGGTAACCCGACCCTACCAAATCGTCCACCCAGACCAGAGGTCACAGGTTCAACTCCTCAGGAGTCCATAACAATTTTTCCAACCAATAAGTTGGCCAATGGAGGGGTGCCACGTGGCACCATGCTATTCACCCATATATATGCCATGTGTCCAGCTTGGATTCATCCACCTACACCTGCCCAATCAGTGCCATTCTACCTTCCACGTCATTGTACGATTGTACAACCTATACAGTCATATTCCACGTCAGCACTGTATGGATTGTACAAACTGTACAGTCAACAAAATTTTGTCTGTTTGGAAAAATGAACAGACTGTGATATATTTCGCATATGACGTATGTTTGATCCCATTCAAGTTGCGTTGGGTTTGTATCGATGAGGCCTACGCACACGTCCGTTTTGAAGCCATTATGAGCACTATGATTTTTAGGCCTTACTAGACCCATTTTGGTTCCTGGATCCATTCTGGATCACGCCTCCCCACTAAACACCTTTTGGTCCTCCAAAAGGATACTAACTAGCCATCAATTGTGGGATAGGCCATCCCACTTGTTCTTTGTCTTTAGACTCTGTCCATTGCACATGTCTCATCAAGATCAACTATAAAACAACCATGATAACTAACAGCATATTGTTAGCCATTTATACTCTGTCACATATTACTGAAGCCACTATCATCCATGTTGACAACATTACTAATGATAACATCATAAATATGACTGCAAATGAGCTAATATGTTTGTAATACTTGCATGACATTAGCTTATCTTGAAGCAAAGTGTGATTGATCTTCCATTCTACAATCATCTCATGTTCTTGCTTAAGATCAATTACTTGATTTGAAACAATTATAGGTGTGTTGCTTCTGTGAGATGCATTTCTTAATTGTTCCATTGTTTGAAGAGATTGATTTTATTTTAAGTGATGAGCATGTATAAAATATTATTTTCCTTCTTTAATTAAGTGATATTGATTTTGTTCCTTGTAGAAGATTGCTTTGCGATCATACAAATAAGGATTGCCTAAGACCATTCCACATTCATTGAGTGGCACCACATCACATGTTACCTCATCCACAAACTTAGATGAAATTACAAACTTTAATGTGCATTTCTTTGTTATGTGCAATTTATGGTTGTTGCTTATCCATTTAAGTGAGTAAGGCTTATGATGCATCTGAGTGTTTACTCCCAATTGTTTAATCACTTCCTTTGAAATCAAGTTAGATTGACATCCACTATCTATCAATGTGTCTACCTTAATATGTCTTATTATGACCCTTATGTGAAACAATTTGCTTCTAGAATCAAATCCATCACCAATTTTACTTGTCCAACCAACCACTGAGATTTTGGATTCATCACCTGAATCTGATCCCAAGTCTGTTGGTCGTGTTGGTGCTGCAATTGTTTTCCTCCCTTTCCTTTCTTTGAACCACTTCGGTCTCTTCTCGGGACGCAATTTCCATCAATGGTCCTCATCATGCCCTTCTTTCTTGCAGTTCTTTCAAGAGGGCTTATCTTCCTTTCTTGCCATTGAATTTGCCTTCTTTCCATTCCACTTCCTTTTTTCCTCTTTTCTTGAAGACGATTCGCCTAATACACCAACTCTTGTTTTCCCTGCTTCAATTTATGTTGCTTTAACAGAAACCTCATCAATATTAATAGGTCCAAGCATAAATAAAGTGTTACGAATATGTGCAGGTAAACCTCATATATACTTCATAAGAGTTTCTTGGATATGTAAAGGAATGTATAACATTAATGACATCTTATGAAAGTCATATGTGTATTCTTGCATTGTTTGTCCCTTTCTTATTTTAAGACATTTCCATGCAATTAAAGCCTTATCTTTATAACCCAAAGGATAAAATTTATTTCTAAGTGCAGAAACAAAATTTTGCCATGATGGAAATACATTACCCACTTGTTGGGTGCCATTTTGCAACTTTCTTTTCCACCATATGAGTGTTGTGCCTGCAAGACGAAGCGATGCCAACTTGATTTGAGTTGCCTCATCCTTGATTTGTTGCACACTGCAATAAGCCTCCATCTGTCTGAACCAGTTATCAAGTCTTTCTACATTGACTTCACCATCACACATTGGTAATTCAAATTTCACATCAAGATTAAGTAAAGGCATTTCATTTTTATGTTTATGGGAATGTTTTCTTGCAGTGGATTTATAACTTGAACTTGAAGAAGAAGAAGGAGGTGAAGGGGGAGTTTGAGGAGGATCCTCTCCTTATTCACTTTTGACCTTTGAAGATTCACCTAGAATCGATCTCTTCCATTCCAAGTAATCCTCATATAGAACCTTCATCATCTCCGGCATGGCGAAGAAAGTATTTCAAAACTCTTTCTCATCATGAGAAATTCCCTCTTCTGATGCCATCTTCTTACTTTGAGAAGTTCTCTTTCTCGATCCAATCTCAGGATTCTCTTCAACAAGCTTGCCTTCACCACGATTCATCATTTCCCTGGTAATCATGCAAACTCAAAAACCAACCTTCAACTGGCTCTAATACCACTTGATCTGAAAAGATATTTTAAAGACTATGGCTGAGTTTTAAAACATGAGTTCATTAACCAATTACGAAACTGATGAAAGAGGAAGAATTAATGATGAAACATGGAAGCCATAATAACATATACAGATCTGGAAATAAGCATAAAGAAACAGCAAACTATAAAAAACAAAGTTGATAAAAGAGTTCGGCAATCTTGCCTATGTCTCTAGTCCTTTGTCTCAGTGGGTGAGGTTGTCTTATTTCTGTTCAAAGCTTAAAAATTGAATCATAAAAGTTCCAAAAAGGTTAAAAACTGATATGCGTGTGTTCTTCTAGATCTCAAGAACCCATCAAAACTGACGGCACTAAAAATGGATGAATGAAGCTCCCAGAAATGGCCCACAAAGTTGCTCTCCTCAATGGCTTCCCTGCATAAAAATGGATTTCGATTTTCAATTATTCATCATTTCCCTGTTTTGAACCTCCCTTAAGGATGCCAAGAACCTCTACTTTATATAGGATTTAAGTGGGTAACAAACTCCCAACTTCCCCCCAAGATCTGGCCTCAAAAAGGGCCCAAGATCCTCCAAAATTGGACTAAATCTCCCAAAACTGGCTGAAAAATCC
The DNA here is from genome assembly GCA_009831015.1 of Picea engelmannii. Taxonomy (NCBI): domain Eukaryota; kingdom Viridiplantae; phylum Streptophyta; class Pinopsida; order Pinales; family Pinaceae; genus Picea; species Picea engelmannii. Next base: position 926,914 of record ML778127.1, read on the forward strand.
ATTAAAATCTTACATTATAGTTTAAAACCCACTTTGTGGAAAAACATAGGCTGCAGCCCCTGATCCTCGGGCTCCTAGTCACCTGGGCACCCTCCATGTGGCCCTAGTTTGGTGCTAGCATGTTGGCCCCCTTATCTGCTGACCCCTGGTCATGTGTTGTGGCCATGTGTTCGTGCCCAAGTTCCACGCGCCCAAACGGTTTTAGCCCCCTAGTTACAAGCTCCCGATTATGCACCTTGGTCAGTGAGCTATCCCGACTGACTAAGCACTAACCCACATATTTGCACTAAATAGTATAACACAAGGGCATATATAATGGTCACATGTGGTAGGCGTCGAGGGGGATGGACTGGAGTGAACCACGCCAACGTTTAATAGTGTGGGCGTATGGTAGTGCCAAAAGACCGTGGGTTGGGGCCTAGCTCTGACCCTTTACCACTCTGCATTAACATACATATCACTTTAAATATTAAATGTAGACTGTGGTAGTTAAGTCATATCGTGGGCGGGTTGGTAGCCCAGCCCTACCAAATCGTCCACCCGAATCAAAGGTCATGGGTTCAACTCCCCGAGAGTCCATAACAATTTTTCCATCCAAGAAACTGACCAATGGAAGGGTGCCACATGGCATATGACGACATGTATAGTCATCTACCACATCAGCACTGTAGGGACTGTACAGTCAAGAAAATTTTGCATGTTTGACAAAACAAACAGACCGCAATATATTTCGCATACGACGTATGCTTGAGCCTATTCAAGTTGCATTGGGTTTGTATCGATGAGGTCTAGGCACACATCCATTTTGAAACCATTCTGAGAACTGTGAGTTTTAGGCCTTCCTGGACCCATTTTGGTTCCTGGATCCATTCTGGATCAAAATCCCCTCATATATCCCACTTTCCATAAATTGCTCCACGAAGTCTCATTCCATGTATCACTTAAATTTCCATTTTTATTCCCCCTATTGTATAATTTTTCATACCCAAGTGTATTGGTTTACTTCTCTTCTGCTTTTATACTAACATGAACAAATTCCTTCATACATCCCACTTTCCATAAATTGCTCCACGAAGTCCCATTACATGTATCACTTAAATTTCCATTTTTCTTCCCCATGTTGTATAATGATTACCATCGGTTGTTTTGATCCCTACCCCGCCATACACTATGAACCCAGAGTTTGCATGCCACTGTAAGCGACGTGCATCTATTGGTTGGAAGATATTGATGACCATTTTGGTCATCAATTTCTCGCCGACAAAGTATTGTCAAACTCCCCCTCAAATCAAAATGCTTGAGAAAAGTTTCACTCACTTTCATGCTAAAGTTGGCGCAATGTTCTTGGAGAAATTATTGAGCCACTTGACTAATTACTCAACATAATCCTTTTCTCACTCTTCGTATTTTTCGCACTATCCTATTTCCCACTCTTAACTAATGCATTGGCGTAACATGTCTTATAACCCTCGTGCATCACTCTATCATATAACTCACCTTATCTACATAATATTTGATGAGAAAATAAGTGAATTTTAAAAAGCTAATTAATACCATATTATATTACAACCTTTAGATCACTTTACATTATACCCAACATATTATTATATGTCTACATGTCCCACTTTCCAAGATATATCTCAGCACTCACCCTTCATAAAGTTGTACCAACATATTATTATATGTCTACATGTCCCACTTTATATCTCATCACTCACCCTTCATAAAGTTGTATCATACCTCCTTTGAAGTTATGATCTTGAAATTTTTACCGTATCATGCCAAATCTTCAAAAGCAAAAATATATTAAATTATACCATTCTATGTAGCCATGTCCTTTTCTCATGAATGATATACCATGCCTTTTGGGTATTAATATTATTCCATGTCAAAATCACAAAGTACATATAAATCATACCATGTTTTCCATATCGTATCGTATATATGTGTGGCTCTTGCAGAGAATGAATAGAAGATTAAGTTTTTATATGAGACGTGGGACCTTATATTATTTTTAGAGCATTCCTTAAGGAGATATGCCAAGGAACGACTTGAAATATCCATTATACGTGTCCAATATCATCCATATCATTTTGGGACAAATAAGAATGCATATGGAGCTAATTTTACAACGTTCTTGGATTGTTCTTTAGCTACCACTTCCACTTAGAAATGGATTGCTATCCATTCCTCTTGTTCATGCCTATACCAATACCAATGCTTACCCATATCATGTCATTTAACTTGGATAATGGGAAGTTGAAGTTCATTGTGCTTAAGTTAGACAGTATTCGCTCTTTTACTTTATTCATTTATTTTGTGTGTTAAGTTGTCGGAGTTTGAAGGATTTTTGTCTATTGACAGAAGCAAGAAAACTTGTTTAAAAGGAATAATGAAGATAGGATAGGTTTCAGTGGGATACGTTGGCTCCCACAAAAACTTTATGTGCTTCTATTGTATGTTATGAAGACAAATCACCTCGTCCAATACTTTGTCAACTACAAAACTCGATTTTTCCAAGATTTCTCTCTAGCCATGGACAAGAAGAGCAACATTGGTGTCAAAACAGTAAACCAAAGCCAAATCGAAAGTTTGTACTCAATGCTCAATATGTTCAATTTTCACGCCTTCTAATTATTGCAGTGGTTTCGTTGGGTTTGTTTTAGGTTATATTGATTATCAACATATTTTGAAGTTGAGAATGAAGGAGGATGAAGATCTGGACTTTTCTTTGGATTGGACATGAGTAGAGCCATGGTTGTTATAACCCTAAATTGCACCATACATGCATACTTGGCATCAGGCCCTCTCACTTGCTATTTTTTCCAAGCCATCATTGAGTTACTCTTCTTAAAAACTCATTTTTTGAATATGTTCTGAGGCTACCCCACTACAGCCCATGTACGTACTCAGGCTGATCCACTACAACCCACGTGTGTACTCAGGTTGCTCCACTATAGCCCGCGTATACCTCCAAAAAGTTGCAAAAAATGAAAAGTTGCAAGGAATTCATTGAGATTACGGGCTATAGGGTAGTTTCCCAACTAATCCACCACCTAAAGCCCATCACCCAACCGAATAACCATTATTTTGTCATATAAAAGGAGGTGTTGGGGTCTCATTCATGACAGAAGCATAAGAAGAGTGAAACTATGCCTGTTTCACATCCCCTCCTTGCCCCCAAGAATTTGCATCTACCTTGTGAGTTTTGTGTCAGAATTGCCCATTCTTTCCTTTTTCCTCCATTATAAGCCCATTCCATTCCCTAGAGAGAATGTGAAATGAGAAAGATTCATGGAAGCACAGTTGGATATTAGTAAAGAGGAGCCCAGAGCAAGTTCGAGGAGCAATCGTCGATCTCATTGTAAGTAAACTTTGTGATTATAATAAAAGAAGTATTTTTTATGTCCCGCCATATGATGTGTTCAATCTTTATGTTTGATTCATGTTTTATATTGACATCTAACCCACTAATTCATATATGAGATGCATGTTCGTAGTTCTTTGTTTGTATTTTTGTGAATGCAGGTCAGCCTTGGGAGGAGACTTGTAGTCGAGGTGAAATCGGACATGAAAGGATCGACACCAAACACAGAGTTTAAGGTAGAGTTACCGAATATTTTCATCTTGTATTTCTTGTATGAATGTGGGGTATATTCGGGGTATTCTAAAGAGTAGGAGACTTTTAGACGGTTAGATATGCCTACATGTTGAACCCTAGTGTAGTCCATACGGGGGTTTTCCCACTATAGTAGAACTAAGTTTACTTACAATGAGATCGGCAACTGCTCCTCGAACCTGGTCCGAGCTCCTCTTCACCAAGATCCAACTGCGCTTCCACATATCTTTCTCCTCTCAACCTCTCTCTAGGGAATGGAATAGGCTTATAATGGAGGAAAAAGGCAAGAATAGGGAATTCTGGTACAAAACTCACAAGGTGGATGCAAATTCTTGGGGCAAGGAGGGGATGTGAAACGGGCAGAGTTTCACTGTTCTTATGCTTCCATTCTGAATGAGACCCCAACACCTCCTTTTATATGAAAAAAGAATGGTTATTCAGTTGGGTGACGGGCTATAGGTGGTGGATTAGTTGGGAAACTACCCAATAGCTCGTAATCTCAACGAATTCCTTGCAACTTCTTTTTTTTTGCAAATTTTTGGAGGTATACGCGGGTTGTATTGGAGAAGCATGAGTACGTACGCGAGTTTTAGTGGAGCAGCCTTAGTACATCTTCAAAAAATAAGTTTTTAAGAAGAGAAACTCAGTGATGGCTTGGAAAAAATAGCAAGTAAGAGGGCTCGATGCCAGGTATGCATGTATGGTGAAATTTAGGGTTATAACAGATGCCCCCTAATGTGTGAGGTGAAAAGAGCATCTGATGGCCGAAATACATTACAAATATTCACCAATGTATGAAGTGAGTGAGCTCAAGACCAGAGTTCGGGAGGTGCCATCTACAAAAATAATAATTATCTCTCTAAGGCGGGCATACCCATGCTCAAGATGAAATAAATCGTGGATTCCAATCAAATACACTGCAAATCCATGTCATATAACTATATAAAGTGTAGCCACGAGCAATACACAGTGGATCTACATCTCAAAATCAAATATATACATGTATAGTATCCATCTTCAAGAAGCCAAACACATTTGATGGTTGGAGATGAGGCCTTCAAAGCTCGAGTAACAACTTCAAGATCTTCAAAACTCGGGTAGGAGTGTAATGTGAGTGTACGAATTCGCTACCCAGAGGTCTTCGACGGCTCGTTGGGAATAGACAAGAGGATCTTGGTGATCAGGAAGAGAAATTCATTGATTTCAAGCAACGACTTGATTGGAATTTTGGGATGGTTGGGCATGAGGTCAAGAGACAAACTGTAGAAAGGTCGACTTAGGTTGGGTAAAACTTCCCTTGGACAATAGCATGATAGATGATCAAACTCAGGCAGCATGACATTGACATAAGTTCACGATGCAAGAGGCAACGCAAACTCTCCATGTGTTTGGAAGGATGACACAACTCTATGTAGCGAGAAAAGCTTCCTAAGGTCATATTAGATCCCAAATCTTGATGAACAAATGGAAGGATGTGCTTTGTCCAAGGGTGACTCATTGTGTTTCCATAAAAAAATAAAAAAAATCCCATCCTCTTTTGGGAGTATATTTGATTTTTTTATCTTTTTCAATATTTTTGAAGAGCTTGAAAAAGAATAAAAGAATGCTATGCTACAAAGGAGGAATGAGTGTCATAAGCATACTAGTTCCAAGCACAAGGAACACACTAATGCTCATAGAAAGGAGACATGTGCAGGGAAAGGACACTCGGGAAAATTCCTCCATGGGTAAAGGTGTCAAGAAGCAGAGGCAAAAGTGCTACAAGGATTTCGTATAAGGCATGCTTCAAAGTTTCAGTTGAGAGCAACATGGAGCCGGCATTAGGCCAAAGATGCAGGGATGAAAATGCGATTAATAGGACACAATGATAACCCCCTTCAATGTAACTTTAATGATCCCAGAGAAGGTAATCTCGGTGGTTTTTCATTTTTAGAGAGTCTGAAAAAGCATAAAAGAAGACTCCACTGGGGTACCTTTTTCGAAGGTAGTCTAGTCGGTTCTAAAAAGGGGTAAACTAGCACCGAAAAGACATCTATTCAAAACCATTTTAATGAGTGTGACAAAGACAAGATCACTCGACAATATTTTCAATTTTAAGGAGTCTGAAAAGAGCTTAACTATGGACTCGCAACCTTTTTCTATATTTAGTCTCCTTAGCCCGAAAAAGTATAAAATCTACTAAGGAGAATTCTCCAGGCGAGACGAATCTCCCAAGGTGTACCTTTTTCCTCCTTAATCTACAGGCCGGAAAAAAGGGTAAACTCATGCCAGTAGATGTTTTTATGAACCAATTAATGAGTGTGAAAGAACAAGGTCACTAGGTGATCTTTTCAATTTTAGGGAGTCTGAAAAGAGCTTAACTATGGACTCTGTAAAGGATTTTCTTCTGGACTATTTTAACGAGTGTGAAGGGACAAGGTCACTCGACAATATTTTCAATTTTAGGGAGTCTGAAAAGAGCTTAACTATGGACTCCGTGAGGGTTCCTTTTTCGTAAATTTAGTCCCTCAGGCCCGAAAAAGGGTTAATCTTATACCTGAGAATACTCTTCTAACAAACCAAAATTCCTAGAGTATACATTTGTTCATACTATTGACCATCCAGACTGAAAAAGGGGTAAACTACCACCAAACAGACGTGCCTTCAATTTTTAGTTTGGCGAGCGTGAAGGACAACAAGATCGCTCAACAATAATTTCATGTTTATAGAGTTTGAAAAGGGCTTAAAGAAGACTCTAGGGTGCTACGACTCATGTAAAAAATTGGTTCAGGTAGAGCCCATTGCTAGGCTCAGACCAAGAGTCTCTTTGATAGTCAACTTGGAAAGTATCCCAAAAGGGAAGAAAACACAAACCATGGTGTAAGTTTTCCCACGGTATAGAAATCGTAGTCATGGCTTCAAGGAACAAGGTCACTCAACAATCTTTTCAATTTTAGGGAGTCTGAAAAGAGCTTAACTATGGACTCCATGGGGGTTCCTTTTTCGTAAATTTAGTCCCTCAGCCCCAAAAAAGGGTTAAACTTATACCTGAGAATACTCTTCTAGCGAACCGAAGTTCCTAGAGTATACATTTGTTCGTATTATTGACCATCCGGACTGAAAAAGGGGTCAACTACCGCCGGACAGATGTGCCTTCAATTTTTAGTTTGGAGAGCATGAAGGACAACAAGCTCACTCAGTTTCATGTTTATAGAGTCTGAAAAGGGCTTAAAGAAGACTCTAGGGGGCTACGACTCATGTATGAAACTGGTTCAGGTAGAGCCCACTTCTAGGCTCAGACCAAGAGTCTCTTCGATAGTCAACTTGGAAAGTCTCCCAAAAGGGAAGAAAACACAAACCATGGTGTAATTCCTCCCACGGTATAGAAACCATAGGCATGGCTTCAAGGATAGCCTCATCTGAAGGAAATTCAAAATCTGAGAAATCACGCAAACAAGGGTTGACAGTCCCAAAGGGTGAAGTAAACTAACCATATTCCATATGATGATGGAGGCCCTTGCCAGGGCTGGCAGAGTCTATCAACGAAGAATCACAAGCACGAGGGCTTGAGGATCTACAAACAACGAGATCAGACTCGGAAGGAGACTCAAGATCTCTTGGACCAAGAGGGGAAAGTAAGGGCTCCCATGCCCCCATTGGATAAACCAATGGATCAATTGTTGATACCAAGTCTCAAGAAGGAAAACATGATTGTATAGGTTCCTGCTCATAATCAATTGAACATCGAGGATAAGACGCCACATAATTAACCCGTGGCAGGGTAGAGTCTACACGAACACTAGGAACATATAAAGGGGTAGCCTAAACTAACGTCGAATTAGGATGGTGATTATCAGATGCCAACTGGTCGATAGTGACAATGCTTCCATTGTGAGGGAAATGCATCACCCAGAAGAGCGTAGACACCACAACATTCATATCATATACATAATCACGCCCGAGAAGCATATTAAAATCTAACGGGCCTTGCACTACTATAACATCGACAAGGACAATCTTCCCACCTAATGATATAGGAAATTGAGGAAGAATCCCCAAATATTCACTAGGACATCTGTCAAAAGCCAACAGCTCATGCGAAGAAGACACAAGCTCGGGAGATCCCAAGACTTTCCAAATCGAGGAGGATAAAATACTTGCAGAGGGTCCTTCATCCACAATACATCGATAATTTTTTGTTGAATTAATTTCAACCCTTATTTGAAAGGGTGTGGAAGAAGGAAGACGAGACTCAACAAGGTCATTCCAATAAAAGGAAACCATCCTAGGGCTTGGAGGGGGTGTGCTCGAAGCGAGCGGAATGCCCCCTTGTTCTGAAAGTACTGAACTGGAAATGCTAAAAACATAGTCGGTAGACACGTCACTCTCCAAGAGAAGAGTGGGATCAGATGAAGATTGCAACGGCGTGACCACTTTGGTAGACTCGACACTCTCCAAAAGAAGAGTGGTATCAATCGAAGACTGCATCAACGTGACCACTTTTGCAAACAATGGTTGAATAGGCTGCGAGACTACATGGTCTAAAGGCACCTCACCCCCCAAAAGAGGAGTGGGATCATCCGAAGACTGGATCGATGTGACCACTTTCTCAACCAATGGTTGAATAGGCTGCGAGACTACATGGTCTAAAGGCACCTCACCCCCCAAAAGAGGAGTGGGATCAGCCAATTACTGCATCGACATGACCACTTTCTCAACCAATGGTTCAATAGGTTGTGAGACTACATTGTCTAAATGCACCTCACCCCCCAAAAGAGGAGTGGGATCATCCATTGACTCCATCAGCATGACCACTTTATCAACCAATGGTTGAATAGGCTGCGAGACTACATGGTCTAAAGGAATCTCACCCCCCAAAAGAGGAGTAGGATCAGTCGATGATTACATCGGCATGACCACTTTCTCAACCAATGGCTGAATAGACTGTGAGGAAACCTCAGAAGACTCGGAATTAGAAGAGCTTGCAGACAGGGACCACAATCTTCGTACCTCTGGAAGGACAGGGCATAGATGAGTAAGTTGATCTCCCTTGCAAATATTACAAGGGAACTTCGGCTTACGTCCTATCCATCTAGGTTTCTCAACGGAATCAATGCCCCCAGCATGAATAGTAGTGGCTAGTTGCACATATCCAACATGACTTACAGAGGTTGGTGATTTCTTCTTCCTATTCTTCCTCTTACTATTTCGTTTATAATTCTTGTTACTAGTGATCATACTTTCACCAGAGGCGGAAGAAGGAGGAGAAGACTTTGTTGATGAAGGAACATCAACATGGTGCACATGACATAAAGTTCTTAACTAATAAGCATCAAGAGAATTCGGGACATTTAGAATGGTAACCAACCAAACCGGTAGTCCCACATTCAACCTAGAAATGTACAAAGTGGCCATCAAAAGGACACCAACGTTTCTGAAGAAAGAAAAAGAAAAAGAATCCCCTTGCGAAGGGGTTCCTTGGTTGGTATCGTCGAGAACTTTAGCCATGAATATTTTATGCGCAAGTTCTCCCCTTGCGGAATCGTTCAAGTCCGTAAAAGTCTCACACACTGACTCTTGCGAACCAGTGTTATAAAAACAACGCCTATAGAGAGGCGGCTCCACGTTTCTAAGAGGAAGACCAAAAATTCCTCATGAACGACGAAGTGGGCAGTCTACCACCCTAGGTCAGAGACCCAAACCAATGACTGACTAAATCACTATGGAAAGCTAAAGAGCACAGAGCACACACTAAAAGTTCCTAAAGGAAAATCAAGCAAATGACTAACTAGTTGGAAGAATAGTTATGCCAGCCAACACTAAAGAAACTTACCAGTGCAAGTGAAACTCGAACACAGAAGAACCCTCCAGGTATACTCTACAAAGTGTGACCTGACATCTACCCTAGGTACTGCGGTATACCCCTGCAATCACCTTTGTAAGTCCCTAGGATAAAGGCAACTAAGTTTCCACCTCGTGGACAGTCACTAGGCAGGTACAGTTGACAGTCGGGTGGACCGCAATGAGCAGGATAACAAGCTTGAAACCTATCAAGGGTATTGAAAGCAAGTGGTCCAGAAGACAACTGAGGATGTCGAACAAATTCGAGGACCACGAATCTCTGTAGGAAAATGAAACTGACAGTATCCCACGACAAGTCCTCAATATGTGTTTCCCACTATGCTTGGTCCGGCTTTGGAGGGGTAATCTATGCTACCTTTCCGCACGCAACCTCATGTTTATCCCCTGTGTTAGAGGGGGGTCTAGGATAAATTTCACGTTTACTGGATTTTTTACAGTCCCTAGCTTTGACTCCATTGTTTGTTTATAAGCCTTGAAGAGTTTCATCTCCAACCTAATTCAAGGCTCTAGCCTAAACTGGTTGATTGACACTACAAACATAAAAGTCTAGTTATTTTTAAATTAAGAGTTCTTTTTAAGGCTTGATTTACTCAAAAGGGGTGTGGTAGTGCAAATGATGTTGTTAAGACTCTTGCGAAAAATGAAACTTATAAGAACACTAGCAAAGAAGGACTATCTTTCTTATTTTCTTTTGAAATGATTTCAAGATGCGAAGAAAACACAACACTATGCTAATTTCATTTTTTCTTTTTTTTATGCTTCAATCAAGAAACATGAAATAAGTTTTGTTTATTTTTATTTAAAGCAAGAGAAAGAGAAAAAAGTGAAAAATAAGACAAGACTGAAAACTAACCTCTGGCCCACTGCGGATCGCAGGGCATCACTGAAGACACCAAATAGGTTGATCAAAGACTCACGGACTCGTCCAAAACCCTTTCAAAGAAAACACAAGAAATCTTTAAAAAGATAAGCAAAATGGCGTCAAACCCGGGCTACGATTGTAACAACAGAGACACTATACTTAATCAAGAAACCCCTGAGAAGTATGGCTTCAATCAGGGAAGAGGTTGACTGCCTCTTCTTAAAGAAAACATTTCTTGACACATGCACCCTATTGATACTTAAGCAGCATGCATATGTACACGGGATGTCTAAAACAAAGGCATGTATGTACGTGTGCAGACCCATTGTACGTCGCGTACACCTCTGTAACTTCTCAAAAAAATAAAACAAATAGGTAAGCTGACAGGGAAGAGAGACCTTGTATGGTACTAACAAGTAACCAAAATCCCTTAAAGACTCGGCAAACTTACAGAAACTCAAAAAAGGTAATAAAACCAATTAAAACACCCAAAAATATCCCCTAAAACCCTAGAGGCTTCCCCAGTATGGTCACCAGTTCTGCGATAGTGGGAAAACCCCCCTATGGACTACACTAGGGTTCAACATTTAGGCAGATCTAACCGTATAAAAGTCTCCTACTCTTTAGACTACCCCGACTATACCCCACATTCATACAAGAAATACAAGATGAAAAGATCTGGTACCTCTACCTGAAACTCTGCGTTCAGTGTCGATCCTTTCACGTTCGATTGCTCCTCGACTACAAGTCTCCTCCCAAGGTTGACCTACATTCACAAACAAAAAAACAAAGAACTACGGGCATGCATCTCATATATGAATTAGTGGGTTAGATGTCAATATAAAACATGAATCAAGAATAAAGATTGAACACATCATATGGCGGGACAGAAAAAGTACTTCTTTTATTAGAATCACAAAGTTTACTTA
>ML778127.1:944107-977279 GCA_009831015.1 Picea engelmannii
GAAGTCTCATTCCATGTATCACTTAAATTTCCATTTTTATTCCCCCTATTGTATAATTTTTCATACCCAAGTGTATTGGTTTACTTCTCTTCTGCTTTTATACTAACATGAACAAATTCCTTCATACATCCCACTTTCCATAAATTGCTCCACGAAGTCCCATTACATGTATCACTTAAATTTCCATTTTTCTTCCCCATGTTGTATAATGATTACCATCGGTTGTTTTGATCCCTACCCCGCCATACACTATGAACCCAGAGTTTGCATGCCACTGTAAGCGACGTGCATCTATTGGTTGGAAGATATTGATGACCATTTTGGTCATCAATTTCTCGCCGACAAAGTATTGTCAAACTCCCCCTCAAATCAAAATGCTTGAGAAAAGTTTCACTCACTTTCATGCTAAAGTTGGCGCAATGTTCTTGGAGAAATTATTGAGCCACTTGACTAATTACTCAACATAATCCTTTTCTCACTCTTCGTATTTTTCGCACTATCCTATTTCCCACTCTTAACTAATGCATTGGCGTAACATGTCTTATAACCCTCGTGCATCACTCTATCATATAACTCACCTTATCTACATAATATTTGATGAGAAAATAAGTGAATTTTAAAAAGCTAATTAATACCATATTATATTACAACCTTTAGATCACTTTACATTATACCCAACATATTATTATATGTCTACATGTCCCACTTTCCAAGATATATCTCAGCACTCACCCTTCATAAAGTTGTACCAACATATTATTATATGTCTACATGTCCCACTTTATATCTCATCACTCACCCTTCATAAAGTTGTATCATACCTCCTTTGAAGTTATGATCTTGAAATTTTTACCGTATCATGCCAAATCTTCAAAAGCAAAAATATATTAAATTATACCATTCTATGTAGCCATGTCCTTTTCTCATGAATGATATACCATGCCTTTTGGGTATTAATATTATTCCATGTCAAAATCACAAAGTACATATAAATCATACCATGTTTTCCATATCGTATCGTATATATGTGTGGCTCTTGCAGAGAATGAATAGAAGATTAAGTTTTTATATGAGACGTGGGACCTTATATTATTTTTAGAGCATTCCTTAAGGAGATATGCCAAGGAACGACTTGAAATATCCATTATACGTGTCCAATATCATCCATATCATTTTGGGACAAATAAGAATGCATATGGAGCTAATTTTACAACGTTCTTGGATTGTTCTTTAGCTACCACTTCCACTTAGAAATGGATTGCTATCCATTCCTCTTGTTCATGCCTATACCAATACCAATGCTTACCCATATCATGTCATTTAACTTGGATAATGGGAAGTTGAAGTTCATTGTGCTTAAGTTAGACAGTATTCGCTCTTTTACTTTATTCATTTATTTTGTGTGTTAAGTTGTCGGAGTTTGAAGGATTTTTGTCTATTGACAGAAGCAAGAAAACTTGTTTAAAAGGAATAATGAAGATAGGATAGGTTTCAGTGGGATACGTTGGCTCCCACAAAAACTTTATGTGCTTCTATTGTATGTTATGAAGACAAATCACCTCGTCCAATACTTTGTCAACTACAAAACTCGATTTTTCCAAGATTTCTCTCTAGCCATGGACAAGAAGAGCAACATTGGTGTCAAAACAGTAAACCAAAGCCAAATCGAAAGTTTGTACTCAATGCTCAATATGTTCAATTTTCACGCCTTCTAATTATTGCAGTGGTTTCGTTGGGTTTGTTTTAGGTTATATTGATTATCAACATATTTTGAAGTTGAGAATGAAGGAGGATGAAGATCTGGACTTTTCTTTGGATTGGACATGAGTAGAGCCATGGTTGTTATAACCCTAAATTGCACCATACATGCATACTTGGCATCAGGCCCTCTCACTTGCTATTTTTTCCAAGCCATCATTGAGTTACTCTTCTTAAAAACTCATTTTTTGAATATGTTCTGAGGCTACCCCACTACAGCCCATGTACGTACTCAGGCTGATCCACTACAACCCACGTGTGTACTCAGGTTGCTCCACTATAGCCCGCGTATACCTCCAAAAAGTTGCAAAAAATGAAAAGTTGCAAGGAATTCATTGAGATTACGGGCTATAGGGTAGTTTCCCAACTAATCCACCACCTAAAGCCCATCACCCAACCGAATAACCATTATTTTGTCATATAAAAGGAGGTGTTGGGGTCTCATTCATGACAGAAGCATAAGAAGAGTGAAACTATGCCTGTTTCACATCCCCTCCTTGCCCCCAAGAATTTGCATCTACCTTGTGAGTTTTGTGTCAGAATTGCCCATTCTTTCCTTTTTCCTCCATTATAAGCCCATTCCATTCCCTAGAGAGAATGTGAAATGAGAAAGATTCATGGAAGCACAGTTGGATATTAGTAAAGAGGAGCCCAGAGCAAGTTCGAGGAGCAATCGTCGATCTCATTGTAAGTAAACTTTGTGATTATAATAAAAGAAGTATTTTTTATGTCCCGCCATATGATGTGTTCAATCTTTATGTTTGATTCATGTTTTATATTGACATCTAACCCACTAATTCATATATGAGATGCATGTTCGTAGTTCTTTGTTTGTATTTTTGTGAATGCAGGTCAGCCTTGGGAGGAGACTTGTAGTCGAGGTGAAATCGGACATGAAAGGATCGACACCAAACACAGAGTTTAAGGTAGAGTTACCGAATATTTTCATCTTGTATTTCTTGTATGAATGTGGGGTATATTCGGGGTATTCTAAAGAGTAGGAGACTTTTAGACGGTTAGATATGCCTACATGTTGAACCCTAGTGTAGTCCATACGGGGGTTTTCCCACTATAGTAGAACTAAGTTTACTTACAATGAGATCGGCAACTGCTCCTCGAACCTGGTCCGAGCTCCTCTTCACCAAGATCCAACTGCGCTTCCACATATCTTTCTCCTCTCAACCTCTCTCTAGGGAATGGAATAGGCTTATAATGGAGGAAAAAGGCAAGAATAGGGAATTCTGGTACAAAACTCACAAGGTGGATGCAAATTCTTGGGGCAAGGAGGGGATGTGAAACGGGCAGAGTTTCACTGTTCTTATGCTTCCATTCTGAATGAGACCCCAACACCTCCTTTTATATGAAAAAAGAATGGTTATTCAGTTGGGTGACGGGCTATAGGTGGTGGATTAGTTGGGAAACTACCCAATAGCTCGTAATCTCAACGAATTCCTTGCAACTTCTTTTTTTTTGCAAATTTTTGGAGGTATACGCGGGTTGTATTGGAGAAGCATGAGTACGTACGCGAGTTTTAGTGGAGCAGCCTTAGTACATCTTCAAAAAATAAGTTTTTAAGAAGAGAAACTCAGTGATGGCTTGGAAAAAATAGCAAGTAAGAGGGCTCGATGCCAGGTATGCATGTATGGTGAAATTTAGGGTTATAACAGATGCCCCCTAATGTGTGAGGTGAAAAGAGCATCTGATGGCCGAAATACATTACAAATATTCACCAATGTATGAAGTGAGTGAGCTCAAGACCAGAGTTCGGGAGGTGCCATCTACAAAAATAATAATTATCTCTCTAAGGCGGGCATACCCATGCTCAAGATGAAATAAATCGTGGATTCCAATCAAATACACTGCAAATCCATGTCATATAACTATATAAAGTGTAGCCACGAGCAATACACAGTGGATCTACATCTCAAAATCAAATATATACATGTATAGTATCCATCTTCAAGAAGCCAAACACATTTGATGGTTGGAGATGAGGCCTTCAAAGCTCGAGTAACAACTTCAAGATCTTCAAAACTCGGGTAGGAGTGTAATGTGAGTGTACGAATTCGCTACCCAGAGGTCTTCGACGGCTCGTTGGGAATAGACAAGAGGATCTTGGTGATCAGGAAGAGAAATTCATTGATTTCAAGCAACGACTTGATTGGAATTTTGGGATGGTTGGGCATGAGGTCAAGAGACAAACTGTAGAAAGGTCGACTTAGGTTGGGTAAAACTTCCCTTGGACAATAGCATGATAGATGATCAAACTCAGGCAGCATGACATTGACATAAGTTCACGATGCAAGAGGCAACGCAAACTCTCCATGTGTTTGGAAGGATGACACAACTCTATGTAGCGAGAAAAGCTTCCTAAGGTCATATTAGATCCCAAATCTTGATGAACAAATGGAAGGATGTGCTTTGTCCAAGGGTGACTCATTGTGTTTCCATAAAAAAATAAAAAAAATCCCATCCTCTTTTGGGAGTATATTTGATTTTTTTATCTTTTTCAATATTTTTGAAGAGCTTGAAAAAGAATAAAAGAATGCTATGCTACAAAGGAGGAATGAGTGTCATAAGCATACTAGTTCCAAGCACAAGGAACACACTAATGCTCATAGAAAGGAGACATGTGCAGGGAAAGGACACTCGGGAAAATTCCTCCATGGGTAAAGGTGTCAAGAAGCAGAGGCAAAAGTGCTACAAGGATTTCGTATAAGGCATGCTTCAAAGTTTCAGTTGAGAGCAACATGGAGCCGGCATTAGGCCAAAGATGCAGGGATGAAAATGCGATTAATAGGACACAATGATAACCCCCTTCAATGTAACTTTAATGATCCCAGAGAAGGTAATCTCGGTGGTTTTTCATTTTTAGAGAGTCTGAAAAAGCATAAAAGAAGACTCCACTGGGGTACCTTTTTCGAAGGTAGTCTAGTCGGTTCTAAAAAGGGGTAAACTAGCACCGAAAAGACATCTATTCAAAACCATTTTAATGAGTGTGACAAAGACAAGATCACTCGACAATATTTTCAATTTTAAGGAGTCTGAAAAGAGCTTAACTATGGACTCGCAACCTTTTTCTATATTTAGTCTCCTTAGCCCGAAAAAGTATAAAATCTACTAAGGAGAATTCTCCAGGCGAGACGAATCTCCCAAGGTGTACCTTTTTCCTCCTTAATCTACAGGCCGGAAAAAAGGGTAAACTCATGCCAGTAGATGTTTTTATGAACCAATTAATGAGTGTGAAAGAACAAGGTCACTAGGTGATCTTTTCAATTTTAGGGAGTCTGAAAAGAGCTTAACTATGGACTCTGTAAAGGATTTTCTTCTGGACTATTTTAACGAGTGTGAAGGGACAAGGTCACTCGACAATATTTTCAATTTTAGGGAGTCTGAAAAGAGCTTAACTATGGACTCCGTGAGGGTTCCTTTTTCGTAAATTTAGTCCCTCAGGCCCGAAAAAGGGTTAATCTTATACCTGAGAATACTCTTCTAACAAACCAAAATTCCTAGAGTATACATTTGTTCATACTATTGACCATCCAGACTGAAAAAGGGGTAAACTACCACCAAACAGACGTGCCTTCAATTTTTAGTTTGGCGAGCGTGAAGGACAACAAGATCGCTCAACAATAATTTCATGTTTATAGAGTTTGAAAAGGGCTTAAAGAAGACTCTAGGGTGCTACGACTCATGTAAAAAATTGGTTCAGGTAGAGCCCATTGCTAGGCTCAGACCAAGAGTCTCTTTGATAGTCAACTTGGAAAGTATCCCAAAAGGGAAGAAAACACAAACCATGGTGTAAGTTTTCCCACGGTATAGAAATCGTAGTCATGGCTTCAAGGAACAAGGTCACTCAACAATCTTTTCAATTTTAGGGAGTCTGAAAAGAGCTTAACTATGGACTCCATGGGGGTTCCTTTTTCGTAAATTTAGTCCCTCAGCCCCAAAAAAGGGTTAAACTTATACCTGAGAATACTCTTCTAGCGAACCGAAGTTCCTAGAGTATACATTTGTTCGTATTATTGACCATCCGGACTGAAAAAGGGGTCAACTACCGCCGGACAGATGTGCCTTCAATTTTTAGTTTGGAGAGCATGAAGGACAACAAGCTCACTCAGTTTCATGTTTATAGAGTCTGAAAAGGGCTTAAAGAAGACTCTAGGGGGCTACGACTCATGTATGAAACTGGTTCAGGTAGAGCCCACTTCTAGGCTCAGACCAAGAGTCTCTTCGATAGTCAACTTGGAAAGTCTCCCAAAAGGGAAGAAAACACAAACCATGGTGTAATTCCTCCCACGGTATAGAAACCATAGGCATGGCTTCAAGGATAGCCTCATCTGAAGGAAATTCAAAATCTGAGAAATCACGCAAACAAGGGTTGACAGTCCCAAAGGGTGAAGTAAACTAACCATATTCCATATGATGATGGAGGCCCTTGCCAGGGCTGGCAGAGTCTATCAACGAAGAATCACAAGCACGAGGGCTTGAGGATCTACAAACAACGAGATCAGACTCGGAAGGAGACTCAAGATCTCTTGGACCAAGAGGGGAAAGTAAGGGCTCCCATGCCCCCATTGGATAAACCAATGGATCAATTGTTGATACCAAGTCTCAAGAAGGAAAACATGATTGTATAGGTTCCTGCTCATAATCAATTGAACATCGAGGATAAGACGCCACATAATTAACCCGTGGCAGGGTAGAGTCTACACGAACACTAGGAACATATAAAGGGGTAGCCTAAACTAACGTCGAATTAGGATGGTGATTATCAGATGCCAACTGGTCGATAGTGACAATGCTTCCATTGTGAGGGAAATGCATCACCCAGAAGAGCGTAGACACCACAACATTCATATCATATACATAATCACGCCCGAGAAGCATATTAAAATCTAACGGGCCTTGCACTACTATAACATCGACAAGGACAATCTTCCCACCTAATGATATAGGAAATTGAGGAAGAATCCCCAAATATTCACTAGGACATCTGTCAAAAGCCAACAGCTCATGCGAAGAAGACACAAGCTCGGGAGATCCCAAGACTTTCCAAATCGAGGAGGATAAAATACTTGCAGAGGGTCCTTCATCCACAATACATCGATAATTTTTTGTTGAATTAATTTCAACCCTTATTTGAAAGGGTGTGGAAGAAGGAAGACGAGACTCAACAAGGTCATTCCAATAAAAGGAAACCATCCTAGGGCTTGGAGGGGGTGTGCTCGAAGCGAGCGGAATGCCCCCTTGTTCTGAAAGTACTGAACTGGAAATGCTAAAAACATAGTCGGTAGACACGTCACTCTCCAAGAGAAGAGTGGGATCAGATGAAGATTGCAACGGCGTGACCACTTTGGTAGACTCGACACTCTCCAAAAGAAGAGTGGTATCAATCGAAGACTGCATCAACGTGACCACTTTTGCAAACAATGGTTGAATAGGCTGCGAGACTACATGGTCTAAAGGCACCTCACCCCCCAAAAGAGGAGTGGGATCATCCGAAGACTGGATCGATGTGACCACTTTCTCAACCAATGGTTGAATAGGCTGCGAGACTACATGGTCTAAAGGCACCTCACCCCCCAAAAGAGGAGTGGGATCAGCCAATTACTGCATCGACATGACCACTTTCTCAACCAATGGTTCAATAGGTTGTGAGACTACATTGTCTAAATGCACCTCACCCCCCAAAAGAGGAGTGGGATCATCCATTGACTCCATCAGCATGACCACTTTATCAACCAATGGTTGAATAGGCTGCGAGACTACATGGTCTAAAGGAATCTCACCCCCCAAAAGAGGAGTAGGATCAGTCGATGATTACATCGGCATGACCACTTTCTCAACCAATGGCTGAATAGACTGTGAGGAAACCTCAGAAGACTCGGAATTAGAAGAGCTTGCAGACAGGGACCACAATCTTCGTACCTCTGGAAGGACAGGGCATAGATGAGTAAGTTGATCTCCCTTGCAAATATTACAAGGGAACTTCGGCTTACGTCCTATCCATCTAGGTTTCTCAACGGAATCAATGCCCCCAGCATGAATAGTAGTGGCTAGTTGCACATATCCAACATGACTTACAGAGGTTGGTGATTTCTTCTTCCTATTCTTCCTCTTACTATTTCGTTTATAATTCTTGTTACTAGTGATCATACTTTCACCAGAGGCGGAAGAAGGAGGAGAAGACTTTGTTGATGAAGGAACATCAACATGGTGCACATGACATAAAGTTCTTAACTAATAAGCATCAAGAGAATTCGGGACATTTAGAATGGTAACCAACCAAACCGGTAGTCCCACATTCAACCTAGAAATGTACAAAGTGGCCATCAAAAGGACACCAACGTTTCTGAAGAAAGAAAAAGAAAAAGAATCCCCTTGCGAAGGGGTTCCTTGGTTGGTATCGTCGAGAACTTTAGCCATGAATATTTTATGCGCAAGTTCTCCCCTTGCGGAATCGTTCAAGTCCGTAAAAGTCTCACACACTGACTCTTGCGAACCAGTGTTATAAAAACAACGCCTATAGAGAGGCGGCTCCACGTTTCTAAGAGGAAGACCAAAAATTCCTCATGAACGACGAAGTGGGCAGTCTACCACCCTAGGTCAGAGACCCAAACCAATGACTGACTAAATCACTATGGAAAGCTAAAGAGCACAGAGCACACACTAAAAGTTCCTAAAGGAAAATCAAGCAAATGACTAACTAGTTGGAAGAATAGTTATGCCAGCCAACACTAAAGAAACTTACCAGTGCAAGTGAAACTCGAACACAGAAGAACCCTCCAGGTATACTCTACAAAGTGTGACCTGACATCTACCCTAGGTACTGCGGTATACCCCTGCAATCACCTTTGTAAGTCCCTAGGATAAAGGCAACTAAGTTTCCACCTCGTGGACAGTCACTAGGCAGGTACAGTTGACAGTCGGGTGGACCGCAATGAGCAGGATAACAAGCTTGAAACCTATCAAGGGTATTGAAAGCAAGTGGTCCAGAAGACAACTGAGGATGTCGAACAAATTCGAGGACCACGAATCTCTGTAGGAAAATGAAACTGACAGTATCCCACGACAAGTCCTCAATATGTGTTTCCCACTATGCTTGGTCCGGCTTTGGAGGGGTAATCTATGCTACCTTTCCGCACGCAACCTCATGTTTATCCCCTGTGTTAGAGGGGGGTCTAGGATAAATTTCACGTTTACTGGATTTTTTACAGTCCCTAGCTTTGACTCCATTGTTTGTTTATAAGCCTTGAAGAGTTTCATCTCCAACCTAATTCAAGGCTCTAGCCTAAACTGGTTGATTGACACTACAAACATAAAAGTCTAGTTATTTTTAAATTAAGAGTTCTTTTTAAGGCTTGATTTACTCAAAAGGGGTGTGGTAGTGCAAATGATGTTGTTAAGACTCTTGCGAAAAATGAAACTTATAAGAACACTAGCAAAGAAGGACTATCTTTCTTATTTTCTTTTGAAATGATTTCAAGATGCGAAGAAAACACAACACTATGCTAATTTCATTTTTTCTTTTTTTTATGCTTCAATCAAGAAACATGAAATAAGTTTTGTTTATTTTTATTTAAAGCAAGAGAAAGAGAAAAAAGTGAAAAATAAGACAAGACTGAAAACTAACCTCTGGCCCACTGCGGATCGCAGGGCATCACTGAAGACACCAAATAGGTTGATCAAAGACTCACGGACTCGTCCAAAACCCTTTCAAAGAAAACACAAGAAATCTTTAAAAAGATAAGCAAAATGGCGTCAAACCCGGGCTACGATTGTAACAACAGAGACACTATACTTAATCAAGAAACCCCTGAGAAGTATGGCTTCAATCAGGGAAGAGGTTGACTGCCTCTTCTTAAAGAAAACATTTCTTGACACATGCACCCTATTGATACTTAAGCAGCATGCATATGTACACGGGATGTCTAAAACAAAGGCATGTATGTACGTGTGCAGACCCATTGTACGTCGCGTACACCTCTGTAACTTCTCAAAAAAATAAAACAAATAGGTAAGCTGACAGGGAAGAGAGACCTTGTATGGTACTAACAAGTAACCAAAATCCCTTAAAGACTCGGCAAACTTACAGAAACTCAAAAAAGGTAATAAAACCAATTAAAACACCCAAAAATATCCCCTAAAACCCTAGAGGCTTCCCCAGTATGGTCACCAGTTCTGCGATAGTGGGAAAACCCCCCTATGGACTACACTAGGGTTCAACATTTAGGCAGATCTAACCGTATAAAAGTCTCCTACTCTTTAGACTACCCCGACTATACCCCACATTCATACAAGAAATACAAGATGAAAAGATCTGGTACCTCTACCTGAAACTCTGCGTTCAGTGTCGATCCTTTCACGTTCGATTGCTCCTCGACTACAAGTCTCCTCCCAAGGTTGACCTACATTCACAAACAAAAAAACAAAGAACTACGGGCATGCATCTCATATATGAATTAGTGGGTTAGATGTCAATATAAAACATGAATCAAGAATAAAGATTGAACACATCATATGGCGGGACAGAAAAAGTACTTCTTTTATTAGAATCACAAAGTTTACTTACAATGAGATCGACGACTACTCCTCGAACCTGGTCTGGGCTCCTCTTTACCAAGCTCCAACTGTACTTCCACAAATCTTTCTCCTCTCACATTCTCTCTAGGGAATGGAATGGGATTATAAGGGAGGAAAAAGGCAAGAATGGGCAATTCTGGCACAAAACTCACAAGGTAGATGCAAATTCTAAGGACAAGGAGGGGATGTGAAATGGGAAAAGTTTCACTATTCTTATGCTTCTGTCATGAATGAGACCCCAAAACCTCCTTTTATATGACAAAAGGATGGTTATTTGGTTGGGTGATGGGCTATAGGCAGTGGATTAGTTGGGAAACTGCCCAATAGCCCGTAATATCAACGAATTCCTTGCAACTTTCCATTTTTTGCAACCTTTTGGAGGTATACGTGGGTTGTAGTGGAGCAGCCTGAGTATGTACACAAGTTGTAGTGGATTAGCCTGAGTACGTATGTGTGCTGTAGTGGAGCATCTTGAGTACATCTTCAAAAAATGAGTTTTTAAGAAGAGCAACTCAGTGATGGCTTGGCAAAAATAGCAAGTGAGAGGGCCTGATATCAGGTATGCATGTATGGTGCAATTAGGGTTATAACAACGATTGGTGAGATATAAGAAATCTAATATATATGTAACATTAAGTCAAACATTTTAGTGTTAATCGGTTATGCAGTTGAAAGGAGGGTCTGTAGAAAACTCAAGGAAAATATATTAGACAATTTGTAAAAGGTGTTGAAAATGCAACCCTGAAATAAATGCAAACGTCAATGCTGGAAATTTACAATGATAGTATTTGACAACTCCTCATTTCTCTAGATTTCATTATATTTGAAGGAAACATGTTGAAAAGAATGACATAAATGGAAACATTTTCGGATCATATCTCATTGTTATTGAAAGAGGTTTCTTCTCTCCTATTGGCCTTCCTTGTATCTGCACAATACTACATATACCCTATTTGGATTCTAAAATGGGCATGTTATTTATGACTTGTTTTAATCCCTTATCAAATCTAATTGTTATTAATTTATAAATTAATTTTACGGATGTATTATTAGCATTGTACCATCATGGGGGCTCTAGCCTTCCCAAGTAGATAAAATCGACCTCATTATATACGGTGGAATCTATAAGTTTCCAAAGTTAGGTAGTGTATAGGATTATCGGTGTTAAGTAAGCATGAAAGTAGGAGAGAATATCTTTCAAAAATGCAAGTCTTATTGGTTGGAACGCCACACCCCAACCAACAACATACAGGAACTTGAAAATCCTGGAGCGAAGTAGAAGTATCGGTCACGCATGAGCAGTTTAGTGTAAGCAGAGGATGGTTCAGCCATAGGATTGTGTTGGGAAGTGATTCTAGCTCTTGATCCTCAGATAGATATGAGAAAGAACGAAAGGAATTTCACCAAAAATTCGGTCGAATCGGCCATATTCAGTCGAATTTTGTAACTATGGTTTAAATCAATTTACAATTCAGTTCGTTAAAAGTTTTTATCAAGCCTAACTACTTAAACATCCCAGCCCATGAATGAGATAAAGGAAGCAGTTGAGTGAGCTCAAGACAGATAAAAAAAAAATTAAAAAAATGAGAGAGGTATGCTTGGAGCATTTTTTTTATTTTATTTTTTTCTGTATAGAGGTTCATGATGTTGTAAGTGACATAAGAAGCAAAGCAAGGTCAATTTTGGGTTTTGTTCTTGAGGTAATTCGTTTATTTGTTTAAGTCAGTTGTGATTTAGGTCTAAATTTTAGTGACAGTAGTGATCAGTTTTCTCTTATGTCTTGAATTTCATCCACATTGCTCCGTGAAAAGCTCCAATCTACCATATTGGATAATTAAAGACTACAACCCTGGGATAATCTTTCCACATAGATTTGAAAGTTTCATTAATCTAGAAAATTGTTTGGAGTTTCATTTTAATAAAAGACTATGTTTCAAGCCTTCATTCACTTTTATTATTTAACTTCACTTCTTCTTCTTTTTTCATTTAAGCAATATTAAAAAAATATAAAAATACACAATAACATGAACATATACTTTTTAATTTATGTATCTAATCTCTTTATTTAATTTCCTTTATTAGTATTTGTTTTTCTTTTAACTAATCCTAACACTAAAAAATACAAAATGAAATAAAATTAGGGTTTCACTCGTACTAGAATTTTACTCTACAAATCTTACCAATTTAGTTTAATTATTTAATTTTTTTAAGACCTTATAGTTATATTATTAATGTTTCACTAACTTAGTTAAGACATTAAAAATGATTAAATCAATAAACACATAAAATTTGATCATGCAATAAAGTTTTAGTTCTTTTAATTTTTTACTTTCTTGAAAATACTAACTAATTTGTACTTTACCCTTTCTAACATTTATACTTTTAACTATTTTATTTTGTATTTGTATTTAAACATTTGTTTAACTATTTTATTTTGTATTTGTATTTAAACATTTTTTTTTTGTACATTTCATTAAAGCAAACATAAAAATTATAAAGTTTGAAAATACAAAAAAAATCAAATATTGTAGAATAATAAAAATTAATAAATCCAAAAAGCATGCAATAAAGGTTTTAATCTTTTGTAACTTAGAATTAGATTTATTAAAACTTATTTTTAAGTTTTTTACTTTATTTTTAATTGTCATTTCAGTAGGGTTTAATGTTTAATCTAAGGCTATAAAATAGGATGATAATCTTGCCTCTTCTTGTTTTAGTCGACCAAGAGGTTGAAATGTTGTTGTTGGGAACTTCCTAGTCCCTCGGCATCAACAAGAGGTATGGAGGAATTACATCCCAAAATTCATGTGGGATAAATGTAATTTCACCTCTTTATATAATGAATGGTAACAAAAGTATATAACTTGATGATACATGTGAGATAACTTTTTTACTTAAGAGTAAACATTGTTACCTTCCAAATTAATGCATTCCAACAATACCGCACACAGCATCATTACATATTCCAACACTCACCCTTAATAATGACTTAGGAGAAGGAACACTTATGTAGGTGTTGGACAATTAGTTTGAACAGTTGGTTGTCACTAATGTCAACTCTTGGATATTGATGTCAACCCTTGGAGAAGTATGGAAGCCCTAGATATGTGGTTGAGATTAATGGTGAGTTAGTTGTCATTGTTGGAGTGGTTGATGTCAACAGATGTGATGGGTGCATTTGATGAAGTCTACACGAAGCCCCGAAGGTATGGTTATGGTATCTGAATTTGGTTGAGGAATATGGAAATGAATTACAGTGTTCATGCAGGTAAGACACTCATGGATGGACAGTCCTTGTAATGGTGTTTCCGGTGATAGGTGGTACACCATGTGGTTCCTCATGGTTGAGGAGTTATGAGGTCATGAATTTGGAAACCCCAAAGATGGGTTAAGAAGCCCCTAATTGGTTGCAATTCATTAATGAAAGGGTAAAGTGGTTGTAACAAGAAATTTCAAGAAGCCCTAAAGTTAAGGAAAGAGGTTACGTAGAAAAAATATATATACACCTCAAGAAGTAACTCATAAGTACATTCACACACACATTATATTGAATATATTCTATGTGAGTAAGTGATTCTTATCTGAGGTAACCAAGGAGATTTGAGGAGAATTTCAGAGGGAAGATGAAGTGAAGAAGGTCGAAATTTCAAGGGAGGATGAAGTCTTGTGAGGATGTGTTCTAAGTTATGTTATTTAAATGTCATCTTACCATTTTCACTATAACTTTATTTCTAGAATGGTTGAGACAATAAAACTTGGAGGCTATTGAGAAGATATATCAAGGTACTTGTGGTAGAAATTCCAGCTTCTAGTTCATTGTAATTTCGGAGATACACTATGTGAAAAATAGGGTTTTTGGTTAGTTCTGAAACTAGTCTCAAACAGGGGTTACGGGTAAAACGATCAAAACTACTTTCATAGAGTATCCAAATTCATTGAGACCAAATGAATTGGATATATTGCAATCCATAATATGTTTTATATTGTTTTCAAATGCACATATCTAATATTCCGCACGTGGAATTTCTCTACACGTCGCTCTCTAGAATAAGCCATAATTCAACAAGGTATGTCATTTTTATATAACTCATTTTCAGTGATGTTCCAGGCAGTGAAACTTGGAGGAATTGTAGATAAAATATTAAGGAATATTGGGTACAAGGTTTAGACATTTATTCATTACAGGTACTGAGTTATTCTTGTTCAAAGTTAGGTTTTGTGACTAATCCAAAAACTAGTCCTGTGAGACTAAGGTAAAGTTTGATGAAGATGTTATTCTCTTGTTGCTAAAGTTGAGGAAGGTATGCAGGTCTGTGATCAAATACACTAGGTATGTTACAAAGTTACAAGTATTTTTATATGCATGTTTTTAGGGTTACATGTTGATGATGTTATGGTGCATGCTTGAGGAAAGTATTTGGTATACTCTTGAAGCATTGGCACATGGTGTATGGTTGTCATTGATATTGATGTATTGTTGAGGATTACACTTGGTATATGGAAACACATGTATGATATACATCTCTTGGGGATGTTGGTACTTGGTTTAGGTACACCATTGATAGCATGTTCTTGGTATATCCTATGGTACATGGTGTATGGCATGATTGAGTAATATGGTATATGGTTGAGATACATTGTTGGTACATGGTATGGTACAAGTGTTGATGTACATTATTTATGTACATGATTGATATGGTACAGTGTTGGTACTTTGTATGGTGTTGATGTACATGCTTGATGGTTGAGGCATATAATACAATTTATGGTGCATGTTTGATGCATGGTTTGGTACAGGTGTTGATGCAAGGTGTGGTATAGGTTGTGATAAACAGTTGATGTTTGGTATGGTACAAGTTGATGGTTTGATACTTGCTTGGTAGACCCATGTGTTTGTGATATTGGACATCAAGTTGAGAGGTGTCCTGGTATATGATCCATGTGAGAGGATATGGTTGAGTATTGGTGATGGTGACATGTTGGATAGGTTGATCAGTGACATGTTGGATATAATGACAGCTTGACAGTGAGAGGTCAGATAGAGTGACAAGTTGACAGGTGACAGGGTGATGTAACAGTGGAAGTGACAGTGGTAGTGATTGTGGTAGTAAGAGTTGGTATACACTTATATTTTAGGGTGGCGGAAAGGGGAAAGGAAAGGGGGTTGTAGCCTCCTTATGGTTGGTTTTCGAGAACACAGGGAGTTGGAGCTTCCTTCGAGTTGGAGCCTTGTTGATGGGAAAAATTGACATGTCGTCAACTGGAAGAATAGGTCTAGTTCGGGGTTGTCTAAATAACCCAAGCCGTTTGGTGTAACCTATTCTGATGGGTTTAATGGCTCTGTTATCCAACTAGGGTCCTAAAGATAGAAAAATGAAATAAACTAACTAAAGGAAAGATTCTAACAATCAACACAATAATTACAAATATTTATCTAAGAATGTGTATATACAAATGATTATGAACAGTTTATATATAGTTTACAAGGTTTGCATGAAATCTTGCAAAAATGATTGTTTGATAAAGTTTTTGAATCAAATATGAACAACATTTTTTTTTGGTTTTTTTAAAGATATTAAGAAAATAAATACTAAATGAATACGATTGAAACGGTGACACAAAAACAGTCAAAACTAATTAATGTAATCATTGTTTCATTCATAAACAACTCTAAATAAAAGAAAATAATGCATCTACTAACCTCTAACTGATCAATCAACTGAGTTTATCTTCCTGTGTTGTATGAGCTCTTGCCTGTATTGTTGTTAAGGGAAACCTATAACAAAACAATACTAGCACTTCCAGAATACATTCAAAGAAGTATTTGATATTGGATTAAATTAATAACAACAGAAAGACATCTAATTAAAAATCATGTAGTCTTAGGATGATCAATATTTAAGAATGAGAGAAAACTCGGATCTGAATATTGATTTTATCCAACATTTAACATTAAGAATAAATTCAAAAATAATTAAATGATAGATTAATCACACATAAAAAATGGAATAAGAAATTATGGACGGCATATAACATTTAACAGTATGAAAACACCATATGATGACAAGCTAAAGCTAAAATCAACCATAATAACATTCTCATAATACAACAGTAATGGAAGAACAAAATGGAATAAGCATCACACAAGTCTAAATCCAATGGTGAATAGTTGTCTCATATCATTTCTCAAAATCACATGTCTGTATTGTGGTCCAAAAATGAATTTTTGCGATAATAGACTCTTAAAGATTGAAAAAATTAATATATAAATGATAACAATTAACCATGTATTGATAAAATAGACTAAATCTAATTTAAATCAATGCATAATCAATTAATCAAATAATATGAAGATATTATAATGAAAATAAAACCATTTTACTCATAGGACAAAAGCCATTAAGCAACCTGGAATTCCATATTCTTCTTTGAAAATACTTGTTCATTCTCCCAAAGATTCCAACCATTCGTTACTCCATTTGAAAAGAAAAAAAAAATTACAAAAGAAATAATGTATAAAAGAGAAAGGATAAAAATCCTCCTCTCAAATTCTTGGATCTCCTTGGCTTTGAACTTTCTCATATATTTATACAATGAGTGAACAATCTGGGCATCACTAATAATTTCCGCCACCTGAAATTTGTCTCGTAAAAAGACACAAATATCTATCAAATCGTGCATTTGTTTGGGAAAATATCTACGCGGAAGGTAAACGGGTCCATTTGGGAAATGGGTTTTCAACTGTTTCTTCAAATTCCTCACGGATTTGTTGCAATCAGTCCTGCAAAATCATTTGTCTGATCTTGACGCATTTCCAAATTTTATCTGTTGTTGCTCATAAAATTATTTGTAGCAATCCAATATTATTTTTGGATCAATCATATTGAACGTATTTAGATAATAAAATCAAGCCATGATCAGATCTGTACTAAATAATTGATAATAGAAGCCTGTGAAACAAAAAGAAACCTAAATTAGTAACCTAAAAATTGTGAATAAAACAAAATCTAGAACAATAAAATAAAAAATGAATTTAAACTAACTATAAGTTCTAAACAAACATTGTTTATAATTTCCTTTTAAATGTGATCTTAAAATTGTAGAAGCTTCAAGTTAATGGAGAAGAGAAAAATATTAATTTTGGTTTTTTACAAATCAAACAAATCATAGATAATTTTTTTATTATTATTATTTTTATTTTGAAATGAGATGCAAAATGAAAAGAGAATTTAATTAATTAATATCACCAAATGATTTTATGAAAATGAGAACTCAACCAAGATATTATTTGATGAATTATTGAACCCATTATTCAAAATAGTCAAACTTGTTAATGAGCAAAAGAAATAACATGTAATCACAATTTAAACGAAAGTAAACAGTTGATAAAAAATAACGTTTTTGTTTAAATTGAGATTTCTATGCTCGTTTCTAAATTTTGACATATACTCTTGTAATGAATGTCTCATACTATAGTGAATGTCTTAAGTTTGTCTCAAAGCAAGCCAAGGTATGAAACTATTTGAAAAGGTTGATTCTGTAGCTCATTATAACTATCAAGATTATAATGGGGGCCCTTTAAATTTTGTAAAAATTTAGGGAGAGTTGTTGGGGCCCAAAAAATGGTGATTCACTAGGTGAAGCAGTTATCTCTTATCTGGTAAGATTTCATCTCAGAAAGAAAAGTGTTATCACTAAAATTTCATCCGCAAATGGTTACAGAAATCCAGCATCTTCAAACAACTATTAATTCACCCATGGACCAAAAATCACCAAAATTGCATTTCCAAAAGGTCCAAAACTATACAACCAATTATAAAATCAGCATGCACTAAGGATATATAGGAAGCGCACGCATGTGCGCCAGTCGAAAACGTCGGAAAAGTGCACATGCGCCCGATGTGCGACTGTGGACGCAAAAAGCCGTGCACAACTCAGAACGGTGCATTTATGATATTGGTGGGCCTCCCATCCACTTCTAGTTCAGCTTCCAAGTCGATTTGACATCCAAATATCAGATGAATCTAGCTGGGTGGCTGGTCAAAGACCTAAAGGTTCCCTAAATAGACCCTTGTTCACACTAAAAGATGGTTGAATAATGACCCAAAGTTATGCTATAAAAGGAAGCCATTGGTGCACTACATTTTCAAGGAATTCATTTATATTGTTATGTTGTTGATATTCTCTTGGAGGATCCTCTTTCCTCATCAAGATTATCCTAGCACCATTACACTTAGCCATTCATATCACCTCTAGAATTAATGTGCTTTATATTCTCTTCACCATTTCATCCTAGTTTCTCATTTGTAAGAAGAGCTCAATATTTGGAGATTCAAGAGCCCTTCCTTGGAGGAAGAGGGGACCCAAAGTCTCTATTTCTTCTTCGTGTTTTCTTTCCATTAATACAATCCTTTCCATTGGTGGCATGAGTCTTGTTTGTTCCTTGTCCTTATGTTCTTATGCACTATAGTTTAATTGTTTTTATCATTCTTAGTTTAATTCTTTGCTTATCTTTTATTCTCTATATTTCTAACCCTTTTCTTTACTGTTGTCTTGCCTAGCTAAACCAACTGGGCTTGTAAGCACCATTATTTTTCTCATTTAGGTGACAAAAGAGGTGCAACAGATTGGCGACTCCACTGGGGAAAGGTATCAATTTCCTACCCCATTTGGGTTATTTTAGCTCTTCTTTCTGTTTATTTAACCTACAGGTACCATAACCGGCCCAACCCGACCTACAAAACATCAAATTCAAAGCTGAGTTAAGAGAATTTTGTTGGTTGTGGAGCCTAATTATGTTCCTGATTCAGAGGTCCTTGCTTTCAGCCATGTTTATACCCCATGAATACTTTACACCCCAGAAGTATGTACACTCTTCCACGCAGGGGATTGAAGAGGGGGGTACCCCTTTTGCAGGGTTCGGGGGGGCTATCCCCCCAGCTGGGCAGTTTGGGGGCAAGCAGCCCCCGAAGGAAAAATTGCCTTGTAAATGTATATTGTAATTTCATTCTAAATCTAGACCGTTCATTATAAGGTCGCAAATATAATGATAGAGATTATGTTAGGGTTTTTTTCCTTATAAGGAAACCCTCTTTTATGAGGGAAATGTATTGCGGCTATGGTTCATGGTGAATATTGTATTCTGAAATAGGAGATTGTGAGAGAAAGAAGAGGAAGTTACAGCGTGTTTGTTGTAGGTTGTATCGCTTCATATGTTGGATAATAATAAAGGAAGGACCTGGAAATTTCTCTGGTGGACGTAGCCCACACTGGGTGAACCACGTAAATCTGTGTCTCTCTTGTATTGTGTATCTTATGTGTTTTGTTTCTGCATTTGTTTTATTTTATTGCTACGCGGCCTGTTTTTCTAACAAATTCCATCCGAAATTTTCTTCACGACCGTGTGACAAGTGTGCGCGGGTTTATCGACCGTGTGAATCGTGCACACGTGCACCAAAACCATTGTATTACTCAGCGCCTTATGCGCACCTGCGCCCATAAGTCTCTTTTAGTTCACGCATTGGCGCTCAAAGTGCCTCTGTCTATTCTGAGACCCACACACCTGTGCAGAAAAATACACATTGTAAGCCTTTTGTGATTTATGGAGTACCCATAGCCTTCTTAAAATTGATTCCATGCATATTGTAATATGCACCATACTTACATTCCCTCTCCATATAAATGGATTATTCAAAACATAGGCACTTAGGGGGTTAAAATCATAATTGTTTCATCTTTTTGTTTTCATGTTGCCACATGGATGGCTTGCTTTGATTAAAGGTTAAGTGGTTATCATTCTACATCACATTTAAAACTTGCATTGTGACCATAAATTGGATATCAATCCTTGAGTATGCTCATCTCTCGTGCTCCAAAGCGATCTTGAGAATCAGAAAGAGGTTGAG
Organism: Picea engelmannii; assembly: GCA_009831015.1. Taxonomy (NCBI): domain Eukaryota; kingdom Viridiplantae; phylum Streptophyta; class Pinopsida; order Pinales; family Pinaceae; genus Picea; species Picea engelmannii. The sequence continues at coordinate 964,357 of ML778127.1, forward strand.
GGACAATTTCATCTCCCTTAAAAAGACAAAATCTTTAGGACAGGACAACATCCCCCCTCAAGACTTCTCTTAGTTTATTTTTCAAACACATATTAAAATTGTAAGGGCCCATACATGCCCACATGCTACAAAGATAGGATAGTGTTGAAATTTACTTTCTTAGATTAAATCACTAGGGAAGTTTAAAGTTTTTGTAACGGGCCCATGCATGCCCACATGTCCACAATCTAGGATAGATTCAAATATTTCTTAGATTAAATCACAATAGGGAGTTAAAGGAATAGTAAGGACCCACATGTCTACATGCTAGTTTCCTAGGGACTTTAAAATTCCTCAAGGTTGTACCAATGACACATAGTAACTTAGGTAATCAAAACTTGTAAAAACCAAGCGAAGTCCACATGCAGCAAGATGACACCTAAATTATTAAAAAATTGGCACACTTTCACTTGGTCACACACAAATTTCACAAATCACTCACATAATCTTATATAGAAATTGTGGAGGTTGAAGTAAGTTTCCTCCATTGGGATTCTGAAATGCCCCACCCCTTTTCTTGACGAGACTATCCACTCCCACTTAATTTAAATGAGGTTGGTTTACACCCTCAATCTCTCAAACAACCACACCTAAAATATTTTTAAAATCTCACTAAGTTTTCCTCCACAGGAGGTGCCAAAAAAAAAAATTTAGTCTAGGTAGGATCTCAAGGATAGGCATCCAAAAAACTCCCCGTTATCTGGTTCTCACATTGTCAAAATAGTAGAAGTTGAAAAATAGGGAACTTTTAAATCCCCTAAGTCAAATGTTCCTACACTATAAGGCAGGGAGATACCCGTGAAGGGTTGAAGGTTGAGGTTCAGTTGTTCTGTTTGTCCCCCCTTGAGGCATCCACCTCTTGGATGGGATCCAGCCCGTGACCCATTTCTTAGGCCGAAAATCTAAATGTTGCACTTTGACCGAGGTACCTAGTAACCAAAATTTAGGACATCCACCCAGGTGGCAATTATGGGCTGCAATTTCACCTTGATCAGATTTTGTGTGGCTATTGGGAAATATCACCAGCTCTTTCAGGATATGCCCCCTCTACCCCTCATTATAAATGATTGCTTCATCCTTCACTAGTTTCTCTTCCGGTGGCTTCAGACCCCATTGTCGAGTGCTATTGGAAGGTCCAATGCTATTTGAGAGGAAGGATGTTACGTCTTTTAGGACACAAGCATTTGTGTTATTTTTTCTCCCACGCAGACAAAATCCACCTATCCACATATATGCTTCTTTATCAAATTACCTTATGTATGATGCCCTTCTGATTACATCTGATTGGGAAATATATTGTGAAGGATCAAAAATGGTGGCAAAGGATCTTGTTTATTTATGGCTCTCACCACCATTCACACACATCAACTTAGCTATTCAAACATCATAGGGGACCCACAAAACCCCCATCATTCCAGATGCCTGCTAAATCTCCCTCCTATTCTAGGGGGAACGCCTAGTCTTGCCAACTCATCAGCTCCACCTTCTCACACCCTTGTGAGTGCCACTATCTTAGGATCATCTTTGCTTGGTTCCACCTTACTTGGGTCCACTTCCCAAGGTCAAACATCCCCACATTCTCCTTTCCACGGAAGTAGGGGACCAACTTCTTCTCAAGGGGGAAGTGAAAAACCACCTAGTCCCCCTCAAGGGTCAGGTACGCAAAACACTCACACTATGGTTGAAGCTAATCCTCCACCACCACCTCAGATGCCTTACTTGGCTTCCCTCAACATATTGAATCTAACTAAAATTACCAATGATCCTATATTGCACAACCCCACATGGTATGCAATGCCTACCAAACTCCCTTTAGGCATCCCCAAGTTCGAAGGAAAATCAGGAAATGATCATGCCAACCATATCATGACCTTTCAATTATGGTTCTCTACAAATATCATCACGGACAATTCCATCTAATTGAGGTTATTTCAACGTACACTCACTGGCCCATCAGCTAAGTGGTATGTAGAAGAAACATTTGGGTCCCATGTGACCTTTGAATCCTTGGCCAAAACATTTTTTACCTTCTTTCAACTACCAATTTGTCATGACAATGGCCTCGAACTACTCTCATAGTTTAAACAAACCTCCTCCATGCACATCACTAACCACATTCACGAATGGCATCAGCGACGTAGTCTCTACAAAGCTGAAGCTTCCCCGCAACAATGTCTCAATTAGTTCCTCAAATCACTTATTTCCCTCCTTGCCAAAGATGTGGCCACCACCTTCCCCCAGTCTGAATAAGAAGCCATCAACAAGGCCCAACAGTTCAAATTCATTTATTCACAGTCAGGATACGTATATACAGTACTACCTAACGCCCCAAGACCTGTGCCATTTGGCCAAGACAAATCAGGAATGTCTCACTCAGCAGATGGATTGATTGGTACCACAACACACCACAATCCATACCCCCCACAACCAACTATGTATGGTACACCTCCATATCCACCAGCATATGTAGAAAATCCTTACTACCCCCCTCCCCTTTATCAACAATCATATCCTGTTGTTCCCCCTCAATCATTGGGGGCACCCCCACCAGTACCCATGTCATATCTGGTCTCTCAATCCAATACGGGTCCACCCCCAACCCATGGATATAACCCTAGCAGTAGTGGAAGTACCTCTACTTCCTATATGTCATATGGATCATATCCACAGAACAATCCATATTTTCCATTTCCTAGTCCTCCCTAGTCGGTTAATCCTCCACCAAGACAACCACATGTCGGCATCAACTTTGTTCATCCCTTTCCCATTCAACAAGTTCATACATTTGAATAGTTGAATACGGCCAATCCAACTCATAAGAAGAAAGGAAGAAACCAAAACAATGACAATCCAATACTAGGCAGGAATGACCCCCACAACTATCCCATTGGGGGCAACCAATACCAAGACCCCCAAGGGGGCACTAATAAAAATATACCACGACAAGGGAAGAACAAAAATCTTCGAACTAACTTCCATTGCACGATATGTGGTGAGTATGGACATTATACTCATCATTTCCCCCAAATTCCTGATCTCCAACGGATGAGGGCATCCATAAACTCATAGGGCCCTCCAACACCAGCTGCCCCTCAGTAGGCCCTACAACAGTATTTACAACCACTGCCTCCAAATTTATTTCAAAACCCCATTCCATACCAAGGTGTGATGAACACCCAACAAGTGATCAACACTACCCCACCCAAATGGGGAAATATCCAAACACGAGCATCACTCAACTTGGGAATTCGGTTCATCGCAGTGTCCTCCTCACCTTGAACGAAGAAATTCTTCTGCAAACCCGTAACTGTCAATATGGTATGCCTCCCGACTCTACCCCAACCACCTCAGAAACACTGCCAGCTGCTACAGGAAAACCATTGATGATTTCACGTCCTAACGTGGAACCCATTCCTCACATACCACATATGCCTTTACGACAGAATGTACATAACCCTCATGCTAGGGCTGCTCATAATTATAGTCTGGTTGATGAACTATCCTAGTCTCACGTAGCCATGTATGTGTTGGAGGTAGTCCAAACCTATCCATCACAGTGAAAATCCTTGCTTTCTGCCTTGGGGTCAGTTGACACAGCTAACACGCAGTTGATCACATTTGATTCAACTGACGAAAAACCACGTCTTCTCGCCCAAGTAGCCTTCTAGATACCAGTTAAGATCTGGAACACCACAGTTTATCGGTGTATCGGTGAAGGTCCATCCACCTGCATCATGTCTAAACACGTATGGTATAAAATTGGCTCCCTTGAGCTAGTACCCTCTACCATCACCCTTCGAGCTTATGACGGTCGACCAACATCTTCCGCAAGGCTTTCTCAAAATGTCCCCATAGAACTTGAGGGAAAAACCATCCTCATTGGCATTGAAGTTATTGATGCCCAGATTGATTACAAATCTTGTTCGAACACAACTACATGTATGCTATGAAGGTGGTCTCCTCTTCTGTGTTTCGTACGATGATGCTCCCCCATAATGGGAAGATCGTCACCATAAACCAAATTACACATTACAAGCCTAACCATTCCGCCAACATCGATAACATCCTCCCCCTTGTCTGTGTTAGCTCGAATGATTTTCCAGTTGCCAACATTGGGCCTATATTATTCCAAGACCCATCCATGTTGGGCACTTATCAGGGAGCACCACCGTTCCTAAACCCATCTTTTTCATCACAAGTGTGTGTAGTTTCCTCTAAAGCAACAGACATCGGAGACAAGACTCCTATCATTGAGTCCCCTCCCCATATAAAATTTCCACCAATTGAAGAAATACTACCTCACGAGTTCCCTGAGAGCGCCACTGCACCACTTATCACAGATCCCACCCCCCTCTAAGGGGAAATCCTGGTATGGTATCTACATCCACCAAAAATTGTTCCCCAACCATCCCTCCCTCCTCAATCAGAGGAAATCCCGATACAGATTCCAATACTTGTTCCTACCACACCACCCTCACCCCCAATCACTAGCACCATCATTGCGACTAGGGGCAGACGGAAGAAGAAAGAGCCCATTGCTCCACTACCTCCCCGAGTTCAACTCCCTTGTGCCTTATGTGAAAGAAAAGGACACCCCACTCACAAATGTCCTTCTCTTCTCGAGCTATGCATTTTTATCCATCTTCCTCAAGCACACCTTTTGCTTACCACTCCACCAAGGATGTCCCACGCTACTACGGAGTCATCAACCACACGCAAACAACATATACAAACCAATTTTGCATGTGCCATATACGCAGAATATGGGCATTACACTCATCATTGCCCATCTATCCCATACGCCCGACACACATTAGCTGCGGAACGCCACACATATTTTCCTGAGCTTCCTCCGACAGTCCATACCAATGCTCCCGTGAATGTAATTCAATATATTTCTTAATCAGTCCTCGAGCAAAGGGGAGGTCCATGTCTTCCAACTAAATTATCACTCGATCGCCCATAGTGTCAGTGAAACTGGGATGGCATTATGGACCCACCGTCCATATCTAAGCCTTTTTCCCCCCTTTCATTTTTTGGTACAGGAGCCCATAAGCTCTGTTTTCTGAACCATCTTCGGCCACTTACATAGACATTTTCCTCGGGTTATCATTTTTAATTTTCCCCGGTGGAACATATTTCCATGACACACTCAGGTACACCTTCTCATGTTCAAAATTATCAAATAACTGTTATATGTCCTTTATTTTCAGATATTATTCACGTCGGGAATTTGGTTTTCATGTGTGTAGGTACTAGGTCATCACACACCAACGCATCCCCTTCAAGTATATTATCAACACTGGCATGTAATCATTCCCTCTGAATCTCAATTGCATCTCCAGTCACAGCCTCCTACATTTTCTTGTAGGATCCTCATATCTGGCTCTGCAGTACTGTCACCTCCGCTACATTTTGATATTGTCACTCGGTAGCACTGTCCCCCACATGATTTGTCCCATTCATATTCCCCCTTGGCACTTTTACACTCATTCTTCTTTCACCCCCTAGGGATGGGAGTCTCGATAGTCTTATGCATTTCCGAAATCAACCACATACTCATTCTCCTCATTTTGCTAGCTTTCCCAATGGACTCCCAGGTTATCTCTTCAAGGTTCTATTTTCACTGCGCCTCTGAAGTATCATTAACCATCCATTTCATCCACAATCAGTTTGCCCATATGCAAATTTCCCTCCATTTCATTTACCTCATACAAAAACGCACCCATGGGTCCCCCACCCTCCACCAGTTCTCCACGCAACTTGTGCCCTAACCAGCCCAACCATATTTCACTGGGGAACCTGTTTCTATATTTGTACACTCGTACCAAATTATTCTTTATTCATTTGGTAATTGTAAAAAGCCTTTGTTTCCATCATTTACATAGCTTTTTTTCGTCACCCTTGACAACCTTCTTTTCCTGGCAAAGCAACCCATGTCGCCCTTGGTTGGGGCATTTCTTTAACCTCCTACCCTTGCTGACATTATCCATAAACATTGAGTATCTTACAAGTCCATAAACCTTTTTTATCTCTGTGTTTGTCCATTTTGTCACGCCTCTGGCACAATTTACTCTCATCTAGATGTCCCCCTAACACTAGATTCAATTTCATGGTTGTTGCCACTTTACACTGCTCCCCAACCAAGGGTAGTCTTTTCTCTCACTACTCCTCGACTTTGTCCATGCTCCTCATCAGTTTATGATTTTGTCCAAGTAGCTTTCATGAAGCCGTCCACTTCCCGAAGTCGCATCTCCCTTTCTATCGATATCAGCACAGTTTCTAGGAGGGCGACAGTATCTTGACTCTCGTTACCTTTACAATGAGGTGTCTTGGACGACACAGAGAGAACCATCATTGTCCTCTGTTGTCATTGACACCCATGACATTTGACTTCAACTCTTTCTCATGTTACGGTGGGTCTTACTTTGCAACTATTGCAGTTTATTTTCATATATCTCGAAAACCTTTGAAATTTGATAGGCTATCAATGCCTGAGTATCATCGACACCTCTCATAGGTGTCCTTACCTTTTTTCATAGTTTGTTCACCATCAGAATTGTCCTCTCTCGTTATCAAACCACCCCGGAGGGCTCTGCAGTGATCTACACCAACACACAGTTTCAGTTACTGTATTACACATTTTTTAGTTACATAGCACGAGCATGGGGCATGCCCACCTCGTTTGTACACTGCTTATTTTTACACCTTACGAAAGTTTGGGTTCTTCAGGTTCCCCTCTCCTTCCAATGGGTCACTCTTGATACTCTCATTATCGCTCTCTCTTACAATGATACTCTCAATAGAAGAAACATTGATGAATTTTGGCAATACGTATGCTCCTAACCTCATCCATCAGGGGGCATATTTTATCACTAAAATTTCATCTGCAAATGGTTACAGGAATCCAGCATCTTCAAACAGCTATTAGTTCACCCATGGACCAAAAATCACCAAAAATGCATTTCCAAAAGATCCAAAACTATACAACCAGTTATAAAATCAGCATGTGCTAAGGATATACAGGAAGTGCGCGCATGTGTTCCAATCAAAAACGTCGGAAAAGAGCACATGCACCCGATGCGCGACTGTGGATGCAAAAAGCCGCGCACAACTCAGAACGGTGCATTTATGATACTGGTCAGCCTCCCACCCACTTCTGGTTCAACTTCCAAGTCTATTTGACATCCAAAACTCGGCTAAATCTAACTGGGTGGTTGTCAAAGACCTAAAGGTGCCCTAAATAGCCCCTTGTTCACATTAAAAGATGGTTGAATAATGACCCAAAGTTATGCTATAAAAGGAATCCGTGAGTGCACTACATTTTCAAGGAATTCATTTATATTTTTATGATGCTGGTATTCTCTTGGAGGATCCTCTTTCTTCATCAAGAGTATGCTAGCACCATTACACTTATCCATTCATATCACCTCTAGAATGAATGTGCTTTGGATTCTCTTCACCATTTCATCCTAGTTTCTCATTTGTAAGAAGATCTCAATATTTGGGGGTTCAAGAGCCCTCCCTTGGAGGAAGAGGGGACCCAAAGTCTCTATTTCTACTTGGTGTTTTCTTTCCATTAATATAATCCTTTCCATTGGTGGCATGAGTCTTGTTTGTTCCTTGTCCTCATGTTCTTATGCACTATAGTTTAATTGTTTTTATCATTCTTAGTTTAATTATTTTCTTATCTTTTATGATCTATCTTTCTAACCCTTTTCTTTACTATTGTCTTTCCTAGCCGACCCAATTGGGCTTGTAAGCACCATTATTTTGCTCATTTAGGTGACAAAAGAGGTGCAACAGATTGACGACTCCACTGGGGAAAGGTATCCATTTCCTACCCCATTTGGGTTATTTTAGCTCTTCTTTCTGTTTATTTAACCTACAAGTACCATAACCAGCCCAAGCCGACCTGCAAAAAATCAAATTCAAAGCTGAGTTAAAAGAATTCCATCTCAAATTTTCTTCACGACCGTGTGACAGGTGTGTGCGGGTTTATCGGCCCACAGTTGCACATCGTGCGCACGTGGGACAAAACCATTGTATTACAAAGTGCCTTATGTGCACTTGCGCCCATAAGTCTCTTTTAGTTTGCTCATTAGCACTCAAAGTGCCTCTGTCTATTCTAAGACCCATGCACCTGTGCAGAAAAATACACATTGTAAGCCTTTTGTGATATGTGGAGGGTGCATAGCCTTCTTAAAATTGATTCCATGCATATTGTAATCTGCCCCACACTTACATTCCCCCTCCATACAAAAGGATTAGTCAAAACATAGGCACTTAGGGGGTTAAAATCATAATTTTTTCCTCTTTTTGTTTTCATGTTGCTACATGGATGGCTTGCTTTCGTTAAAGGTTAAGTGGGAATCATTCTACATCACATTTAAAACTCGCATTGGGACCAAAAATTGGATATTAATCATTAAGTATGCTCTTCTCTCGTGCTCCAATGCGATCTTTAGAATCAAAAATAGGTTGAGGGACAATTTCATCTCCCTTAAAAAGACAAAATCTTTAGGAGAGGACAGCATCCCCCCTCGGGACTCCTCTTAGTTTATTTTTCAAACACATATTAAAATTGTAAGGGCCCATACATGCCCACATGCTACAAAGATAGGATAGTGTTGAAATTTACTTTCTTAGATTAAATCACTAGGGAATTTTAATTTTTTTGTAACGGGCCCATACATGCCCACATGTCCACAATCTAGGATAGTTTCAAAGATTTCTTAGATTAAATCACAATAGGGAGTTAAAGGAATAGTAAGGACCCACATGTCCACATGCTAGTTTCCTAGGGACTTTAAAATTCCACAAGGTTGTACCAATGAAACATAGTAACTTGGGTAATCAAAACTTGTAAGGACCAAGTGAAGTCCACATGCAGCAAGGTGACACCTAAATTATTAAAAAATTGGCACACTTTCACTTGTTCACACACAAATTTCACAAATCACTCACATAGTCTTATCTAGAAATTGTGGAGGTTGAAGTAAGTTTCCTCCATTGCGATTCTGAAATTCCCCACCCCTTTTCTTGATGAGACTATCCACTCCCACTTAATTTCAACGAGGTTGGTTTACACCCCTAATCTCTCAAACAACCACACCTAAAATATTTCTAAAAACTCACTAAGTTTTCCTCCACAGGTGGTGCCAAAAGAAATTTTTTAGTCTAGGTAGGATCTCGGGGATAGGCATCCAAATAACTCCCTGTCATCTGGTTCTCACATCGTCAAAATAGTAGAAGTTGACAAATAGGGAACTTTTAAATCCTCCAAGTCAAGTGTTCCTACACCATAAGGCAAGGAGATACCCATGAAGGGTTGAAGGCCAAGGTCTGATTGTTCTATGTGCCCCCCCTTCAGGCACCCACCTCTTGGACAGGATCCAGCCCGTGACCCATTTCTTAGTCCGAAAATCTAAATGTCGCACTTTGACCAAGGTACCTAGGGACCAAAATTTAGGACATCCACCCAGGTGACAATTGTGGGCTGCAATTGCACCTTGATCAGATTTTGTGCAGCTATTGGGAAATATCACCAACTCTTTCGGTATATGCCCCCTCTTCCACTCATTATAACCGATTGCTTCATCCTTCACTAGTTTCTCTTTCGATGGCTTCAGACCCCACTGTCAAGTGTTATTGGAAGGTCCAATTCTATTTGAGAGGAAGGAAATTATGTCTTTTAGGACACAAGCATTTGTTTTCTTTGTTATCCCACATAGACAAAATCCACCTATCCACATATATGCTTCTTTATCAAATTACTATATGTATGATGCCCTTCATATTACATATTATTGGGAAATATATTATGAAGGTTCAAAAATTGCGGCAAAGGCTCTTGTTTATTTATTGCTCTCACCACCATTCACACACATCCACTCAGCTAGTCGGACATCATAGGGGACCCACAAAACCCCCGTCATTCCAGACACCTCCTAAATATCCCTCTTATTCTAGGGGGAATTCTTAGTCTTGCCAACTCATCAGCTCCACCTTCTCACACCCCTGTGAGTGTCACTATCTTAGGATCAGCTTTGCTTGGTTCCACATTACTTGGGTCCACTTACCAAGGTCAAACATCCCCACACTATCCTTTCCATGTAAGCAAGGGACCAACTTCTTCTCAAGGGGGAAGTGCAAACCCACCTAGTCCCCCTCAAGGGTCAGGTACGCAAAACACTCACACTATGGCTAGAGTTAATCCTCCACCACCACCTCAGATGATTTACTTAGCTTCCTTCAACATACTGGATCTATCTAAACTTACCAATGATCCTATATTTCACAACCCCGCATGGCCTACAAGGCCTACCAAACTCCCATCAGACATCCCCAAGTTCGAAGGAAAACTGAGAAACAGTATTTCCAACCATATCATGACCTTTCACTTATGGTGCTCTTCAAACAACATCATGGAAAATTCTGTCCAATTGAGGTTATTTCAACGTACACTCATTGGCCCATCAGCTAAGTGGTATGTAGAAGAAAATTTTGGGTCCCATGTGACCTTTGAATCCTTGGCCAAAGAATTTTTTACCTTCTTTCAACTACCAATTTGTCATGACAATGGCCTCGAACTACTCTCAGATTTTAAACAAAACTCCTCCATGCACATCGTTAACCACATTCACGAATGGCATCGGCGACGTAGTCTCTGCAAAGATGAAGCTACCCCGCAACAATGTCTCAATTGGTTCCTCAAATCACTTGTTTCCCTCATTGCCAAAGATGTAGCTTCCACCTTCCTCCAGTCTGAAGAAGAAGCTATTAGCAAGGCCCAACAATTCGAACTCATTTATTCACAATTAGGATACTTATATACAGTACTACCTGATGCCCCAAGACCCATGCCATTTGGCCAAGACAAACCAGGAATGTCTCATTCAGCGGATGGATTGATTGGTACCACAACACACCACAATCCATACCCCCCACAACCCACTATATATGGTACACCTACATATCCACCGGCATATGGATGAAATCCTTACTACCCCCCTCCCCTTTACCAACAATTATATCATGTTTTTCCCCTCAGTCATTGGGGGCACCCCCATTAGTACCCATGTTGTATCTGGTCTCTCAATCTAGTACGGGTCCACCCCCAACCCATGGATATAAACTTAGCAGTAGTGGAAGTACCTCTACTTCCTATACTCCATATGGATCCTATCCACAGAACAATCCATATTTTCCATTTCCTAGTCCTACCCAGCCGGCTAATCCTCCACCGGGATAACCACATGCCAGCGTCAACTTTGTTCATCCCTTTCCCATTCAACAAGTTCATACATTTGAATGGTTGAATATGGCCAATATGACTCATAAGAAGAAAGGAAGAAACCAAAACAATGACAATCCAAGACCAGGCAGGAATGACCCCCAAAACCATCCCATTGGGGGAAACCAATACCAAGACCCTCAAGGGGACACCAATAACAATATACCACGACAAGGGAATAACAAAAATATTCGAAATAACTTCCATTGTGCAATATGTGGTGAGTATGGACATTATACTCATCATTGCCCCCAAATTCCTGATCTCCAACAGATGAGGGCATCCATAAACTCACAGGGCCCTCCGACACCATCTACCCCTCAGCAGACCCTACAACAGTATTTGTAACCACTACCTCCAACTATTTTTCAAAACCCCATTCCATACGAAGGTTTTATGAACACCCAAAATGTGATCAACCCTACCCCACCCCAAATGGGGAAATATCCAAACCCAGGCGCCACTCAACCCAGGAATTCGATTGATTGTAGTGTCCTCCTCACCAACGAAGAAATTCTTCTGCAAAACCGCAACCATCAATATGGTATGCCTCTCGACTCTACCCCAACCACCTCAGAAACACTGCCAGCTACTACAGGACAACCATTGATGATTCCACGTCCTAACGCGGAACCCATTCGTCGCATACCACGTATGCCTTTACGACAGAATGTACATAACCCTCATGCTAGGGATGCTCATAATTATATTCTGGTTGATGACTTAGTCCAGTCTCCTGCAGCCATGTCTATGTTGGAGGTCCTCCAAACCTATCCATCACAGTGAAAATCCTTTCTTTCTGCCTTGGGGGTAGTCAACATAATTGACACACAATTGATCACATTTTATTCGGATAACGGAGAACCATGTATTCCCACCCAAGTATCCTTCCAAATGCCAGTTAAGATATGGAACACCACAGTTTATCATTGTATCATCAATGAAGGTGCATCCACTTGCATCATGTTTAAATACGTATGGCAGAAAATTGGCTCCCATGAGCTAGTACCCTCTACCATCACCCTTTGAGCTTACGACTGTCGACCAACATCTTGTGCAGGGCTTTGTCAAAATTTCCCCATATAACTTGAGGGAAAAACCATCCTCATTGACATTGAAGTTATCGATGCCCAGCTTGATTACAATATCTTGTTCGAACGCAACTACATGTATGCTATGAAGGCGACCGGCTCTTCTGTGTTTCATACGATGATGTTCCCCCATAATGGGAAGATCGTCACCATCGACCAACCTACACATTACGATCCTAACCATTCTGCCAACATCGATAACATCCTCCCCCTTGTTCGTGTTAGCTCGAATGATTTTCCAGTTGCTAACATTGGGCCTAGATTATTCCAAGACCCATCCATGTTGGGCCCTTATCAGGGACCACCACCATTCCTAAACCCATATTTTTCAACACAAGTGTCTGTAGTTTCCTCTAAAGGAATAGACATCGTAGACAATACTCCTATCACTAAGTCCCCTCCCCATATCAAAGTTCCACCAGTTGAAGAAATACTACCTTAGGAGTTCCCTGAGAGCACCACTGCACCACTTATCATAGATCTCCCCCCCCCCCCTC
>ML778127.1:1002237-1028537 GCA_009831015.1 Picea engelmannii
TCTATTTCATTATCCACTACAGAGGCAGAATACATTGTTGCTGCTACTTGCTGCACACAGATCTTATGGATGATACAAACTCTTGCAGATTTGAAGGTAACCTACATTGACCCTATTCCAATTCATTGTGATAACACCAGTGCCATAAGTGTCTCCAATAATCTTGTTCTTCATTCCAAAACTAAGCATATTCCTATAAAGTATCATTTTCTCAGAGAACAAGTATCAAACAGAATTGTTCAACTGAACTATATACCCTCTACAGAACAAATTGCTGATATTTTCACTAAACCATTAGTTGCGACCCCTTTTGGATATCTTCGTCAAAAGCTGGGGGTTACAAACTCTTGTGTCTAATATGTGCATCTGGTTAAGGGGAGTGCTTATTGAATATCCGGTGAATTTCCTAAATGCTTATAGATGACAGGGGGAGTATGTTCTGCAACAAGATTAGTGGAAGAATGTTTCTTCTTTGACATTGATGTCAAAGGGGGAGAAAGGATTCGAGTTGGAAATGTTTCGGGAACAGATTCGAGCCTGATTGGTCGAATGCAGAGGAGAGTTGAGTCTGAATGCAAGTGTTTCCATCAATGCCAAAGGGGTAGATTGTTGGAAAATTCAGTGAACAGACAACGAATGCTTGTCATTGATGACAATAGTGGAGAATGGCAGGATAAGAGATTCGAACGTAAAAGCTCAGGAGGAACAGCATGGAAAAGACGCGCACAGCAAAGCTCGAGATACAGGAATTTGCAGAGGAGAAGGAAGATGGTGACTATTGGATCCCATTCAAATTTCCCGAAAGGCCGATAGCCGTCAGATCTGCAAAATTTGCGCAGAGGTTAAGCGCAGGGGTTAAGTCCTACTGTGCAGAGGTGAAATCCCGAAGGAATAGGGACCGTCCATTTGCAAGGACAGGTGGCATAGGATCGGGCGTTGTCAGAGTTTTTCTCCATCGGAGAATCGGGGATCGGGATTTTATAATGTCCAATTCACTTGACATCGAAAACTCCGAAATCGCGATATGCGATTTCGCGATCTAATCTGAGCCGTCGAGCTAGAAGTGATCTGGACCGTGGAATCTCTGCATGGAGTATCGGGGATCGGGGATCGGGACTTTGAAATGCCAAAATCTCTTGACAACGAGAAACCCGAAATCGCGATATGCGATTTTGCGATGGAATCACAGTCGTTGGATAAGAAGTGATTTGGACCGTTGATCACAGCCCGTATTGGATTATCGGGGATCGGGATTTCATTATGCAAAGATCACAATGCAACAAAGACTCTGATTTCGCGATATGCAAAATCGCAATTGAATCCAGACCGTCAGATCCAGAAATGATCAGGACCGTTGATCTAACCTCTCATCAGAGTTTCGGGGATCGCGATTTGGAAGTAACAAGAACTTGCAACATTAGAAATGCCGAAATCGCGATACGCGATATCGCGACATAATCGTATTCGTTGAGCCAAAATTACATCTGGATCGTTGATTCGACCGATATATGGAATTTTGTGTATCGGGATCTAGAAGTGAAAAGAACATTGAACATGAAGAATGCCGAAACCCGATTTAAAAGGCAAGAATAATAAAGATAATCCAACGGTGCAGATAAACCTTGATTGTGATCGAAGGGTTATAGTTCCTTCGTGCAGTTAATTCCTCTGTTACGAATATGTTAAGTGAAACGGACTCGTGATTGTAAAGGCATTAATGTTTCAGTTACAGGGACAGTTGTCATTGTTCTTGTCGAAGGAGATGGGAAGTGGAATCGTGAAGGCAGGGTGTAGAAAAGAAAATGTGGGACATTGTATGTGGTGGGTCATTCCGAATGAAAAATGAGTAAACAGAAAGAAAAAGAAAATGAGCAGAGGCATAGCAAGAAATGAAGCAAATGTGTAGAGCGAGATGAAATGCAGAACAGACGCAAAGAAAAATGACCGACATAACAGAAGCAGAGCAGAATGACAGAGAACGTGATGCAGAGCAGACCTGTTGAGGAAGAGAAGAATTGCAGAACAATTTGTTGAAGATCAGATTTACAAAACAAAGTAAAATGGTAAGAAGTGATTTATCTGAATAAGTTGTCTGTGTTTTCATTATTTAATTTTTATAGGGAGGTTGGGAGGTGCTCGGGAGGATTGTTGTCCTCAGAAGTTCAAGTGGGTTCTTGAACACAGGAAGTTGTAGCTTCCATCTGGTTGCAGCCAGAGAAATTAGGGTGGCAGGGTGGTGTTAGGGAGAACGGGTGTTCTCTGTTATGCAGGTTGGAGCCTGTGTAACTGGAAGTTGGTGCTTCCATCCAGTTGGTGCTAGAATATTCAGGAAGTTGGTGCTTCCATCCAGTTGGTGCTGGAATATTCAGGAAGTTGGTTCTTCCATCCAGTTGGTGCTGGAATAATCAGGGAGTTGATGCTTCCTTCTAGTAGGTGCTAGAGAAACCAGAGAGTTGGATCTCTCAAACAAGTTGCATCTTGTAATACAGAGGTAGCAGCCTCACATTGAGTTGGTGCTCAATTGTAAATGATGTACAGAACTGCAAAAGACTGCATATCATTTCGAAGAAGAAGAGGTTTTCTCCCTTTATGGGTTTCCTCGTGAAAATCTGTCTCTGTGTGTATTTCATGTGTGACGAATGGTCTTTACTCTTACTGTTCATATGTTGTATATTGTTGATGACCACATGAAGAAATATTAATAATGTTTTAACAGACTTAAAATTGTTTAATCTTATATACAACTGATTCACCCCCCCTCTCAGTTGTTTTAGTATTTCCAACAGAAGATTGTCAAGAAGGCATAGTAGACCTTGAAGCGGAATTAATCAATGCTTTAGACAAATTTACAAAAGAAAGGAAGAAAAAAAAGTATCTTAAGGAACAATTAGTCAAAAAGCATTCTCAAGAAATTTATGAAGAAGCCCAGCAGGTCATCGTGAAATTGAAAGCTCAGCTAGAAGAAGCCATTAAGATTGAAGACACATACAAAGTCAAATGGAAGAGAAGCAGTGTTTGGAAGTCGAAATAGCAGCACTAACAAAGGAAGCAATGGAAGAGAAGCAGTGTTTGGAAGTCGGAATAAAGGAAGCAAATAAAAGAGAAAATGTTTTGATAAATCATCTTAAGGAAATAACTAACTACTTAAATCAGCTTGAAGCATAATTTGGTCAAGAAGAGAGAAGACTTGAAAAAAAAATCATCTCCTTGAAGATCCAACTTCAAGAAGCAAAGTGAACAGAAGAATTCATGAAGATTCAGATGATGAAGAAAGGAGAAGAAGTTGAGAAGCTTGAAGAAAAAGTTGTCACATTGAAAGCCAAAATCGTCAAGCTCGGTAAGAATGTTGAAGAGACAAAACCATACACATTGTCTGTAGAAAATGTTGAAGAGAAGAATTCTAAGTTGCCAGAAAAGAAAAATGAGGAAAAGAGTAAGCATTATGAAAAAGTACTCAAAGGAAGAAATCATGGTCAGCTAGAATCAAAGAAAAGTTATAGAGATACATCTTCAGGAAGACCCTCCACATTCAAGCCACAAAGAAGCTTCAATCATGATCATGATCAGTCAAGGCAGGAATTCAGAAATACTACACGACAAAGAAGATCATTCACTCCCAGGTATGTAAATTTATTTTATGGTCATTTTTTTATTGTACTAACTTTGGACATAAAGTTGCATATTATAGGGCTTATGGAATAAATGCTTAAGAAAGAAATGCTTATGTGGCCCCACATAACATTAAATGTTACAAATACCAAAATAATAGTCACATAGGTCATGATTGTAGAAGCATGATGGATACTTCTATGAAAAAAGAACAATGATATCAGAAAGTTTGGAAAGGAAAACAAGAACAAGTAAAAGAAGAGAAGATGAATGAAGGACACCCAGAAGTCATACTATCAGGATTGGAAATAGTACAAAATCAAGAAAAATCTATAAGCAAAAAGGAAGATGTCATATACATGAAGGTTTGGAGAAGAAATGAAAAACAAGAAGAACATGTGAATAAAGACCAGGTCCTAGAAATCACAGAATTTGCAGTAATGCGAGAAAGAAAAGAAGAACAAGTGACTAAAGAACAAGCCCAAGAGATTGTACTTTCAGGAATTGTAGTGCAAGATCAATCCACGGAAAAAAGGGAAGAATTCAGAGTTCAGATAGATGATAAGTCTACAAACAAAGAGGAAGAATACTCCACATCAAAGCAGGTATTTTTCTGAGCCATCCAACTTGGAGACTCCCAGTAAATATGAATATTGAACAGGGGGAGTCGGTGCAGTAGCTACTACATATCATAGAACCATCCTTCAAGTAGGTTGAAGTATTTGCAGAGAAATATTTAGAGTAGTCATATAGCATAAGTAAAGAGTGACAAATTGATCAGTTAAGAAGTAGTGTTCCCACATAGGTATCAGCGAGCAGTTACACAGGAAACAATTTATGATTGTATTCCACGTATGTATTCAAGTAGGGATATCTTCAATACAAGTTGTTCCAGGCATGAAAAGTTTGATTTGTAGATAGAGAATACCAGTGGACACATTTTATTCAGTTCAAATAAAAAGGAATATGTGATGATTAGTTGCAGACGTGAAGCCTTCACGATAGTACACTGATAGATGGGTTGGAATTGTGGAAAATTGAGTAGCATATTTATGGAAAACTTATGAGATATGGACAAATATGGACATTTAGCAGGTACATAAAACATGGGTCAGAGAAGATGCATAGCAATTGTGGACAGTTTGAGACATATAGACAGAAATGGATAATTAGTTGGTACATATAACATGGGTCAAAGAAGATACATAACAGTGCATATACAATTGGAATCAGTTGGAATCGGTTCATCACATAAGGAAATCAATAAAAGGCACAGCAAAATAGGGAAAGAGAAATAGTAAACAGAAGCTAAATCATCAGAAGAAAATCATTGAACAGTGTGGTCAAGTGAATATGACAAGTGAATGATGAAATCAAGTAATGAATGTTTTTTATATATGTCAGAGAGTTACAAGAGGAAGCACCAATGGAAAATTAGAAAGAATTGGAAGAGAGGAATGGAAACACTTATAGGCAGTCCTACATTGATCTGCACGACATCTTGCAGAGAAGTGAAGGGAAAAGAAATCATCAAAAGATTCAGAAAGGAAGATCAGTAGCATGCTATCACTCATAAGTACGTTCACACACACATTCTATTGAATATATTCTATGTGATTAAGTTATTCTTATATGAGGTAACCAAAGAGATCTGAGTCAAATTTCAAATGGAAGATGAAGTGAAGAAGGGTGAAATTCCAAGGGAGGATGAAGTCTTGTGAGGATGTGTTCTAAGGTATGTTGTTTACAGGTCATCTTACCATTTTTGCTATAAATTTATTTCTAAAATGATTCAGACAACTAAAATTGGAGGCTATTGAGAAGACAGATCAAAGTACCTATGGTATAAATTTCAGCTTTTGTTTCATTTTATTTTCAAAGATACACTCTGTGGAAAATAGGGTTTTTGGCTAGTCCTAAAACTATTCTCAAATAGGTGTTACGGGTAAAACAATGATAACTTATTCATAAAGTATCCAAATTTAGTGATACCAAATGAATTGGATGTATTACATTCCATAGTACGTTGTGTATGATTTCCATATCCATATATCCAATATTCCATGTGTGGCATGCTCTACATGTTCGCTCTCTAGAATAAGCCAGAATTCAGCAAGGCGTGTCATTTTTTCTATAACTCTTTTTCTGGGATGTTACAAGCAGTGAAACTTTGAGGGATTGTAGAGAAGATATTGAGGAATATTGGATACAAGATTCAGACCTATTTTCATTACAGGTACAGAGTTATACTTGTTGAAATTTAGGGTTTGTGACTAATCCAAAAACTAGTCCCATGAGACTAAGGTAAAGTTTGATGAAGATGTTATTTTCTTGTTTCTAAAGTTGAGGAAGGTTTGCAAGTTTGTGATCACATACACTAGGTATGTTACAGATTTACAAGTATGTTTATATGCATGTTTTGATGGTTACATGTTGATGATGTTATGATGCATGCTTGAGGCGAGTCTTTGGTATACTCTTGAAGCATTGGAACATTGTGTATGGTTGTCATTGATATCGATACATTGTTGAGGATTACACTTGGTATATGACAACACATGTATGGGATACATCTCTTGGTGATGTTGGTACTTGGTTGAGGTACACCATTGATAGCACTCTCTTGGTATATCCTATGGTACATGGTGTATGGCATGATTGAGTAATATGGTATATGGTTGAGATGCATTGTGGATACATGGTATGGTACAAATGTTGATGTACATTGTTGATGTACATGATTGATATGGTACAGGATTGGTACTCGGTATGGTGTTTATGTACATGGTTTATGGTTGAGGCATATGATACAGGTTATGGTGCATGGTTGATGCATGGTTTGGTTCAGGTGTTGGTGCATGGTTGATGCACAGTGTGGTACAGGTTTTGGTACACGGTTGATGTTTTGTATGGTACAGTTTGATGGCTTGGTACATGCTTGGTAAAGGCATGTGTTGGTGATGTTGGACATCAAGTTGAGAGGTGTCCTTGGTATATGATCCATGCGAGAGGATCTGGTTGATTATTGGTGATGGTGACAGGTTGGATAGGTTGATAAGTGACAAGTTGATATGACAGGTTGGATTCAATGACAGATTGACAGGTTGACAGGTTACAGGTTAATGTGAAAATGGTAGTGACAGTGGCAGTGATTATGGTAGTGACAGTTGGTCTACACTTATATTTCATGGCGGAAAGACGAGGCAAGGAAAGGGGGTTGTAGCCTCTTTCTCGTTGGTTCCATAGAACACAAGGAGTTGGATCTTCCTTTAGGTTGGAGCTTGATAATTAGGGGGTTATAGCCTCCTTTTGGTTGGAGCCAGAGAATTCAAGGAGTTGTAGCTTCCTTCAAGTTGGTGCATGTAAATTAGGGGGTTGGTGCCTCCTTCCAGTTGGTGTTGGAGAACTTGGAATTTGGTGTTTCTTATGAATGTATTCTTGATATATATAATAAAGCATTCTGTGGTTTTTTCCCGTTTGTGTTTCCACATAAATTCTGGTGTATTGTGTACTTGATGTGATGTTTCTTATGTTTATATGCTCATGATATACTGATGATATACTGCTAATAAAGTTGACATATATATTTTGGTTAAAAGTGGTATAAGTGCTCATACCGATTCACTCCCCCACTCTCAGTATTCCAACAGGAGGAAGATGGCATTACAATACCTTCCAACATTCCCTACAAGAATAAAAAAGACAATATCGTCCAAAGGAAGATGGAATTACATTAACATCCCTCCTTAATGAAAACTTCCAGAATTTTCATAAGATGTGAATAAGAACACACTTTACCTCTTGGATTTGGTGAAGATAACAACCAATTCTCACTGAATCATGAAATTGCTCCCAAACCAAGTTGTACGGTGAAATATTATAGGACACCACAAGAGTGTACAAAAACCTTAAATATTCAATACAACAGAACATGTGGCTAGTAGGTATTCATCACTACCATAACTCAATTGATAGCTGAAATAACTCTTACAAAATACCACAACAATGTATAGAAACCTCAGATGGCCAATACAACAGAACATGTGGCAAAAAGACAGTTGTCCCAACTAAGTTGACAAGTGCAATAATATTGTAGTAGACCATATTAGGAATACAAGAACCCCATATATATACATCAAAATGTTTCCAGCAAACAGTCTTCACAACCAAAGAACTCTATTGAAGAATACATTGCAAATACAATATCTCAATGGTCTATCCACCAAAAATTATCCCTGCAGATAATCATCACAACTTTACAGTAGAAGATGGCACTTGATTACATTATATTATTATTGGAATATGGTGATATCAAATATAATTTCATTACATTCTCCTTGATTACAACTTCACACATCCTAGATAAAGTGGCAAATAATTTCAAACTTTGTTGTTGTCAAGGATAAGTTGAAGAGAGGAACAATGTAGGAAGCCATTACAACTACAATCATATCCTCAATAAATTGCAAGAAGAATGTTCATGTTTAGACAACATCGGGAAGACATTCTTATATATATATATATGACATAATATTTATAATACAAAGTATAAATATATATAATAAATAAGTAGTTATTTATTATTCAAGGGACTCATTCTTTCATGGATGGTCACTCATCATTGTAATAATATATTCATATATACAATATTATCTCATATGAAAAATCAACATGGTATCAGAGTGGCACTGGGCTTGACTCCCTCGCGGGAGGGCCATGAAAGAGATAACTTGAGCTTGTGTGAAGATTTATATCTCATATAAAAATCTAACACAGTGTAGGATTACTGATCGAGAGCATTGATAATTATGATCATAAATTGTTGATGGTACACTGGATGGTCACCATATGTCATCTATATATGGAACACTCATCATTGTAATAATATATTCATATATACAATATTATCTCATATGAAAAATCACCATATGTCCTCTATATATGGAACACTCATCATTGTAATAATATATTCATATATACAATATTATCTCATATGAAAAATCAACATGGTATCAGAGCATTGATAATTATGATCATAAATTGTTGGTGGTACACTTGATGGTCACCATATGTCCTCTATATATGGAACACTCATCATTGTAATAATATATTCATATATACAATATTATCTCATATGAAAAATCAACATGGTATCAGAGTGGGACTGGGCTTGACTCCCTCATGGGAGGGCCATGAAAGAGATAACTTGAGCTTGTGTGAAGATTTATATCTCATATAAAAATCTAACACGGTGTAGGATTAGATTACTGATCGAGAGCATTGATAATTATGATCATAAATTGTTGGTGGTACACTGGATCCAAATTTGCAAAAGGTTTTAGTATTCAAATTCCTCGATGGATATCGGATTCGTTGTATCAATGTTGGACTCGAATTCATAAATACAACAGATAAGAGGCATGGATCTATTAATGGTGGGATTCTCACAATCTCCACCATACCAACAAACCCTATTGGTCGTAAGTCATGTCGAAGCTGTTCAAGCCCATGGAGGAGTCAAGTGATACAAGTACATTGCGCGTCCCAGTCAAGAAGTCACAGACCGTAAGAGACGGATTGAACAGCATAATTTCAAATGGATCTGGGGTGACGAATGTATGCCACGGGAACACCAAGTACTGTGTTTTTATTGACACCAGTCATCAACCTATAACATATGGAGGTATGGTCAACCTGCCTCTGTGTTAGAATAAGATTACGGATTGCATCAGTCGATGGAAATTCTTGGCCCAAGTAATGGAAGCGCTATGTGGATTATGGCCAGAAATTCCTATTATCAAATTTGTTATTGTGAGAGAATCCAATGCAAATGTAGGTGCAGCGATAGCTGACAGCTACTGGTTTTGACACAAATGGGGAAGGAATTAAAGATCAAATTTCAATAGTAAAATAAGGCAATAGACCATTCTCACAGGCCAGGGTACAAATGAAGGAACCTTGACACATTGGAAGAACTTCAAATGGATCCAAAACAATGTTAAAAGGAACTCAAATTCATTCAACGGTGATACTAGAATCAATGTTACTGTATCGAGAACTCCCCTTTAGCGAGTTGATAACTAATACAGCTAACTGCTATCTTTCCCATCAGTTTAGAAGATATTTCGAAGTTTAAAGAAGTTATACGTCTGCCATTGGCGGGCGTGGAGACAGTCTTATTCAGGGATGAGTTGCAAGCAACTTTAGATTCTAGAATAGGTTGTCTATGGTTTTGTGCTAAAACGGGCAAAGACATATTATCCCGAATTGTTTATTAAAAAAAAGGGAGAAATGGAACGGGGCAAAGATTGTTCATAGTTTCAAACACTTCAGTCACCCCCAAAGAAAACACCACACAATCGTTCTTCAAACATCTCCCAAGCATTGTTTAGCCACCCAACATGTTAACATTTGGCAGATGAGGCCAGCTTTGCTACAAAGGTGGACAAACAAGGGTTTTGCTTTGGAAGTGGCAGAATTGTGAGGAAGGTGGAGATGGAGCCTATCATATGTTCAACTTGGTATAACTTGGTATAAGTCGACCGGTGGTAAAATAAAAAAATTCCCATTGATTGATATTCACCTAATACCTAGCGATTGGTTTGACTTCTTGTGTCATATTTGTTGGTGTTTTGGCTGGAAGCTACATTTCTATCTGAAGCTAAAACAAGACAAAGGAACTATATCCTTGAGATTTATTGTTTGCTAGTGTATTAAATATTTGATTATGTATCGTTTGACCTAGTCAGAGATCGACTAGTTATTCTTTGAAAATTGTAAGAAAATCTTGAGAAGAAGGTTCATGGCAAGAGGTTTCTCTCTACATGAGGAGAACTGGAAAAGCAACGTTTGCTACAGTGATAGAGGGAGTTGGCCTCAGAGTTTGAGATAAAGGATCTTGTCTTAATTCATTACTATTTGGGATTAGAAGTATGGCGGAAGCCAAGCGAGATCTTCCTTGGTCAAGGGAAATATGTTATCACGATCCTTCAGAAGTTTGGGATGATGGATTGCAAATCCATGCCTACTCCCATGGTAAAAAATTTGAAGAAGTTGAGAGACTTTGATTCTAATCAGATAGATCTATCTATCTACTGGCAGTTGATTGGCTCACTGATGTATTTCGTTAATACTAGGCTAGACATTTTCTTTGATGTGAACATGTTGAGCTAGTTCCAGGTGGAACCAAGACACGAGCATTGGATTTCTGCAAAGAACATATTGAGATATTTATGTGGCATGCTAAACTATGGTTTGAAATATGTCTCAAACAATGATGTACAGCTGCAAGGATACATAGATTTTGACTGGGCAGGGAGTTTAGATGATAGAAAGAGTACTTCAGGACTATGCTTCAATTTGGGCTCTGTTATGATATATTGGACTAGCAAGAAGAAAAATGATGTTGCACTCAGTAATACAGAAGCAGAATATATTGTAGCTTGTGATGCATGTACAGAAGCATTATGGCTCCGTAAGATGGTTTCTGGACTATTTGATCAGGTGCTAGATTCGACCGTAATATACTACGATAATCAAATTTGTGAAGCTTTTAGAGAACCTCATGTTCTATGACGGGTCGAAGCATATTGAGATCAAGTATTATTACATATGTGATCAAGTCTAGAAGGGAGAAGTAAAACTCCAGTATATCTCCATCGATGAAAAGACAACAGATATTCTGATGAAACCCTTGTCCAAAGGGAAGTTTGTATACTTCAGGGACAAGTTGGGACTTGTGGAGATTTCTCCCTTGGTTGAGAGGGAGTGTCGATATGTATCATGCTAGTACAGCTTATATATGATGTTTTTGCATCATGCTAGTACAATTAAAATATGATATAGATGTCCGGACTCACATCATGCTAGTACAGCTTAGATATGATGCATTAGTATCATGCTAGTATAGCTTAGAGATGATGCAGAGGAACTGATCTACATCATGCTAGTACAGTTTAGATATGATGTGAAAGCATCATACTAGTACAACTTAGAGATGATGTAGATGATACTCCACATCATGCCAGTACAGCTTAGATATGATACATCTGCATCATGCTAGTACAGCTTAGAGATGATACAGTGGATGATATGACTTGATGTGCACCATGCTAGATGAATTATGGCTCATATATGATGCATTTGATGATATGTCATGATATATTTGATGTAACTTTTAATTAGATAAAATTGGTCAACTTGAATACATTTAGTTGGTTGTTATGAATACCTTCCTAGTTAAGAGGGAGTGTTGAATTTTTGTAACTATGGTCGGTCTTCATGATGTATATATTAAAAAAAGAATAATCTATAAAATAATATGTGTACTTGCAAAATTCGTCCTTACTTGGGGCACAGATGGTGACCTGATCAGGAAGAATGGTCCTTGTAGTCATGTGATACTCCATTGAGTGTGTGACTGTTGTGAGACACATGCATAATCATGAGACTATGACGGAGACTATGTGTCTCTAGACAGTAACTATGTGCTACTACAGTGGTTGTGTACCACTGGTGGAGACTGTGTCTCTAGAAAGTAGTTGTGTGCTACTACAATGGTTGTGTACCACTTTTAGTGAATGTGTGTGAATGGAAAGTAGTTGTGTGCTACTAGCAGTGGTTGTGTACCATTGGACAGTAGTTGTCTACTACTATGGATCAACGCAGTCGTGTTCTATTGGATGGCATTGTAGTAGATGTGTGCTACTAGTTGATTTCCATGGAGACTACCAAATCGCTTGGAAGTAGTTATGTGCTACTTCTTGATCACAAATATTGTGATCGATGACTTGAACTACCGATGGTATGTTAGTAGTTATGTGCTACTAGTTGATTGTAGAATAGTCAGTGGAATACTAGATGAAGACATCGTGGAAAGATACCTTCTTATTTAAGAGGGAGTGTTGATGTTTGAGGCAACAAGCGAGAGATATTCTCCCTAGAGGATCCTGTTTGGACTAGTAGGGGGGAATGCGGACCTCATCATGATGTGTCTCAGATGGTTATATGAAGGAACCAATACATTGGTTTCATGAGGGAACATCAATATGTATTGGGGGACATTGGTTCCATGAGGGAACCTTGATGTGTCCTAGAAAAGACATTGTTTCCATGAGGGAACCTTGATATGTATTAGACATGTGTTCCACAAGGGAACCACGAGATGTTTAGTATGGACACAGTTCATGAGTGAGATGAGACATTGGTTTCATGAGGGAACCTCGATATTTCAAGTATGGTCCAAAATGATTTATCTTGATCAGCCCCAAGGGACTGGCCATCCCTTGTAGGATGAGCTAGCTCAAGTCTTGTGGATACCAACTACATGACGTGTATAAAAATAGTCGAATGGCCCTAGTAAGCATTGAGTGAACCTTCTCCTAGATTAGGTTGCATACCAATGGAGATAGGATACATTTATCACAAGGGTGTACTTGTGATAAATGAGCCCAAGTGTAGTCCTTCCTTTATCATGACAAGGAGTGATATGGACTCGAGGTGCTTGGGTTGATTTCCATGTATCAAATAGAATTGGGATGACATTCACTCACAAGGGTGTACCTATGGTAAATGGCCTTGATGTGATATTTGTTCTTGGTCATGGTGATTTGACTTGGAATGATAAAGACTTAAAAGTTAAATATTTTAGATGATATCACATGCGGACCCAGAGTGAGCCTTATCTTAGAGAGAGTTAATTGGCTCAGAGGGAGATGTACGGAAGGAGTTTTCCCTCTGTTCAGGTGGGAGAGAGACATCTCCCAAAACTAATAGGTGTCATGAGTATAGAGTGAAGTTTTTATATCACATGATATTTATAATACAAAGTATAAATATATATAATAAATAAGTAGTTATTTATTATTCAAGGAACGCATCCTTTCATGGATGGTCACCATATGTTATCTATATATGAAACACTCATCATTGTAATAATATATTCATATATACAATATTATCTCATATGAAAAATCAACAAAGAAGACACTTGCAATTTTCAAGAATCAATGGTGAATGACAATGTCAATATGCTTAGAAACTCAAGATAGGAACAATTTGCAAAACCAAACCATCCCACAACTCTTCACAAAAAAAACCCTATGGAGAAAGTCAACTAAATAGAGATCTAATATGCACACAAGAACTTCCAAATAGTAAAGAATATAATGATCATGATAATCCCATAAAAAAATGAAATTACTTTTACACAACCAGGGTCAGCAACAACATATAAATAGAGAGCAAAATATGATCAAAATAAAATAAAAAAATATCACTTGAAAAATATAGCCATTAAGCAACTAATGCTTAAGCATTGGATGGTTTCTTGTTGTCACCATGATAAAATTATAGAGATACATGCTCCTGCAAATGTCAAAAAATATATTCTACATAAGTAGGTTAGTGACAAGAAAAAATGAGGAACAAGAAACAATCTCTACAAACATGATGAAAAAACTAAGAAACTAAACCCTAATACAAAAAGACAAGAAGCTAAAGACAAGAATAAACATATTTTTTCTTACCTATGAGGAATAAGAAGTAACTTACCCTAGATCTTAACAAAGAGAGAGAAATATGATAGAGGTAGAAAAACCGAAGCTAGGGGATGTAGTTAGGAGAATTGGTCATGTACCTTTGTGAAGAACCCCACGTGGTCAAGTTGTTCATAGCTCAAAATCAAACCCTATTGCAAAGAAACCATGCAAGGAATCCTCTGCATGGCCATACATGCGCCATACACTGGTAAATGCATTGTATCAGTCTTCCAGCAAGTAAAAAAAACCCCAACAAGTAAATATTCCCTCTGCTCAAGAAAAACGGTCTGCAAATCAGCAGATCATCCCTCCCAAAGACAAACGACCCTCTCAGCAAGAAGAAAAATGGATTTCATACATTTCGTATGGACTCATATTGGATATAGTGTTGGATGGTTAGTTATCCAGCAAAAATACACACCCAACAAAAAACATTCCACACAAAAAGACTCATGGATCAAAATATATTAGCTTCAGAAGAAAGGCTAGCTTCGGTGAAAAAAAGGCTTGGTAAATTACCAGACCTAAAAGTGCCCAAAACAATTTCCTTGGCTAAGCTAGGATAATTAATTTGATTTTGAAAAAATAAAAGAAAATTTTAACAAATCGATCTCAGTTTATTTCTTTATTACGGAGACAATGGTGAGGTTATTGTTTTTTAATGCACATAAATGTGAGAAATGTGAAAATCAAGGGTTAGGGTTTTGAGAAAAAAAATATCAATATTGTAGCAAAATGTCAGGATCTAAAGAGAATCCTTAATGGCTACTAGATCTCATGAAAAAATTGTAAAATAAGGAGAGCCCAAATAAATATGTTTCTATGTAAAAAAACAATAACAAAAAATTACTTAAGGAGGTAGAGCATAGTAACCACCTCTGATACCATGTTAAAATAAAGAAGACAATACCTTCCTATGGATGTTTTCCCATTTTGGGGTTTTACCACGTATATCTAGCGTAATCTTTTTCTCTTATCTCTTTCTTATTATGTTTAAATGTTATTTTTATGCGGATAGGAAGATAGACTAGTAAGGTTCTTGTGTTTAATATCGTTGTATGTTTATTCATTTCTCAATATTATAACACCCCATGTATGCAAAGAAAACAGCAAGTGGGATAATGTTGGTTATGTGTTATATTCTTTGCATGACCAAACCTAGTAACTACATTGTTTCGGGCACACGGTGGGGGTTATAGGGGGGGTNCTAGGGGATTGCAGGGGGGCGGATCCCCTGAAAAAAGAATATTTGGCGATTTGTTGCATCTGTTGTTAATGGTTTTTTGGCATATGGTTTTTGTTGATGGTTTCCTAGCTTGAAATGACTAACAATTATTTGTGGCCATAAAAAAAATCATGGGGGGTCATTTTAGTAGCTCCGTGAGAAGAGGTTTCATACTACCATTCTATGAGAGGAATCCATTGTTCTCATTGATGTGGTTTTTCATAGGCAAATCATCTCAAATAAGTTTCTAGACACTTGTTGACCACTTCAGTATCACCATTTGTTTAGGAGTGATATGCAATGCTCACTTTCAACTAGGTACCTTGTATTTTAAACAACTCTTATCAAAATTTTCTTGTGACTGTAGGGCCCCAATCTGAGACAATGGAATTGGGCATGCCATGTATCTTAAAAATCTAAGGAAGACTTGGGAAATTAAGGAGGGGATAAATGGATGTAGTAAGGCACAAAAATGAGAATATTTGGAGAGACAATCAACAACCACCATGATCAAGGATTTGTTTCCTACCCTCAAAAGTCCCACTATAAAATCCATAACGATGTTATCTCGTATATGTGTTGGGATTTGTAGCAATTATAATGCCCCTGGTATCTTTATTTTCTCCCCCTTGTTTGTTTGGCACATGTCACGGGTTGCCACAAAATCATGGATGTTGATTTCCATGCCCTCCCAAAAGAAAATGCACTTAGTTCATTCATATGTTTTATGAAATCCAAAGTGAATTGCTATAGGTGTTGAATGAAATTATTCTAAGATAATTTGTTTCATGGAAGAATTATTTACTAGAAAAATGTGCCCTTTATATTTCAATGTACCTATCTACCATGTATACGCTTTATGAGGGTTGGGATCTTCCTAAATCATATGAATGAGTTGAATGATAGTGTCATTTACCAACCATTATTGACAAGATTCCTTAATCCAACCTGGAATGGGTAAATATAAGGAAAACAACGATCAATTCTCCTGAAATTGTCAGGATAAGGCATCAACTACCACATTTTATTTACCCTTCTTATAGATAATCTCATAATCTTACCCTGGTAACTTGGTGACCCACTTATGCTTCTTTGGTGAGAATAACCTGTGTTCAAGAAAGTACTTCAAACTATTATGGTCAGTCTTGATTTAGAAACGTCACCCTATGAGATATGGATGGCAGGTCTCTATTGCATGAAATATTTCCATCATCTCTTTCTCATAGGTGGATTTACCCAAAGTTTGGTCACATAATTTCTTACTAGTGAATGCCAAAGGGTGTCCTTGTTACATCAATGTCACTCAAAGACCTCTACCTGAGGCATCACATTCTAAGATAAAATTCTTAGTAAAATCTAGCACTATTAATACGAGATTCATGCACATGGCATCCTTTATAGTTGAGAAGGCTTGTTCAGTGGCCTCACTCCGAAAAAAGGCATTTTTTTTACTAGCAAGGTTAAGGGAGTAATAAGTTTTTGATAATTTTTCACAAACTTCCTATAGTAGCATGTAAGTCCTAAGAATCTGTGCAAACTCTTTAGGGTATTGGGGTTGGACCAATCTTGCATAGATGTGACTTTCATGGGATCAGCTCATACTCCCTCCTGACTTACAATGTGGCCCAATTAGTCAAACCTCGAAAGCCCCAAAAGCACATTTGGAGAATTTCACAAATAGTTGGTGATCCTATAGGAGTTTCAAGGCTCTATAAACATTCTCTATCTAGCATTCCCATGTTTTTCTATAGATCATAATATCATCAAATAATATCATTACAAATTGCATATGAATGGTCAAAATATATTGTTCATGAGGCTTTGTAAGGTTGATGGAGCATTGCAAAGGCCAAACAGCATCACTAAAAACTCATAATTACCATCATGTGTATGGAAGGTGGTCTTATGGATGCCTACTTGTTTTATATTTATCTAGTGTTAGTCGAAACAAAGGTCAAGTTTAGTGAAAAACTTGGGATAAGAAATGTGTCCTTTATGGTCAAATTATTGAGGGCCTGGAAATCAAGACACATGCACCAAGTACCTTCCTTATTTAATACCATGACCATTGGTGATGAGTAAGGGATAGTACTGAGACGTATGACTCCCACCTCCAACAATTCTTGAATGATATTTTCAATTTCATTTTATGTGCAAAAGGCTACCAATAAGGATGAAAATAAAGTGGTTGACTACCTGGAATGATGGGAATACTATGGACATGTGAAGGTGGTATACCTTGTGGTGTTTTAAATATACGTTGATTCTTAGAGAGAACCAAGCATAAATCAGGGTGAATCTCTTGTGGAGTGGTGTTGACTACTTCTATGGCATTAAACTATGCATAATACCCAAGTGGAATTTCTTTAACAATTTCTCCATAAGATGAGAGGTCATAATTTCAAGAGATACAAATGTAATCCTCTTGAGTGTATGTTTCTTCCCTTCCTAATTGAATCACATGTATGATTATTTGAAATCCATGGTGATAGATCCCAAAGTGCATAATCATTATGCCCCAAGAACCATAACACAAACACCCATTTCAATAGAAAACATGTGAGTTTTGACATGAGACTCAACAATTTGTAGTTTCACATTTTCACATCTACCCCAACATTTCATCATACCTCCATTAGCTATCATAATTTGAAAATTAGATATGGGATGTACATAACAATGGATTTCTTGTGCCACTATTTTATGGATAAAATTGTGGGTGCTTCCACTATCAATCAACACAATCATTTTATGGTGCTTGATGTAGCCAATCAATTTCAAGGTTTAGGGTGTCGAGAAACCTAATAGGGCATGAAGAGAAATTTGAGGTTCCTCACAAGGATCTTGCAAGGGAGCTTCATCTTCCATGAGAGGGGTGGCATCTTCTAAATTAGTTGGTTCAGGAGTATCTTCAATAGGAATTTCCTTGAACTAGTCACATGGAGATATATCCATTTGAAATCATTTATGTTTTTTACATTTGTTCCCTTTGAAATATTACTCATCACAATTATAGAAAAGTTGGAGGCATTGATGTTCTGCCATCTCTTTGGGAGATAACTTGTGGATGATAGCTAGTTGTGAGATGAATTATTTGGGGGTAGTCACCACAGGGAGGTTAAGGTGAGTTGTGAATAAATGTCTCTTGGTTTGTGCATTGATCACTATTTCATCTTCTTTAGATCTATCACAAGCTTCCAACCATGTTTGAGAGCACTATAGCATATCATGTGCTCAAATTGCTTCTTTAAGACTATTGATGAAACATTATCCAAAAAATGAATTAGTTTGGCCCTCTATGAAGATTGATAATTGCTCAAAGGCAATAATATAGTCTATAATGGTGCAAGTTTTGCATAATTTTGTCACACATACCAAATGGTGAGTTTCACATTCAAAATGAGCATAAAGTACTTGCAAAAACTAGGTCCAATAAATTTATCCTTTATAAGCCTTCTTATGCCATTGTCACCACTACCAACATTGGGCATCCAAATATAAGAACCTTACTTGTAGTGTGTGCAGGTCATCAGTAATTCCATGGATAGAGAAATAGTGTTCCATTTGGGTAACCCACAACGAGGGATCAAACCCATAAAAAAAAATCATGTCGACCTTTGGAAAATTATGTTATGAATTGTGATCCTGAAAGTGTGGTTGGAGATTGTCCTTAAACATGTGTGCATCCTACACTTCGTAGGATGGAAATTCCTCCTTGGTTAGATCAATGTTTGGATATAGTATATTGAGATTCAAGTGGGCATTGTTTCTTCTACAGTTTGGAAGTGAGTCAGTTGGGCATGTTTTTATTTCTCTAAGTTGGCCATGTGGTGAGTTTAAACCATCAAACCACCAAAGATTTTAGTGGAAGTGTTATTCTCCATTTATTTCACTATGATCAGGGAATTGAAAGGAGTTTGTTAAAATATGCCTCAAATCATTGTATTGTCAATTCCACCCAAAAAGGGTTTGATCTAGATTATTTTGAGAACGAAATGAAATACAAACTAAAATATAGTAGAGAACACGAAAATACAGTGAAACCGAACTTCTATTAATGAATAACATAATATTTTAGAACACAAATTGGCTAGAACATTGGTAGATTATCTCTTAAGAGAAAGAGATGTCGTATACACTCATTCACAATAAGCATTACATCACACTCCATTACATTCCCAAAGGAAATCCATCTTGATTTTATATGAGAGAGTGAGAGGAGAATAATTATCATGATGCATGTGGGAGAAATTGGTCTAAGTTTACAAAATGTCATAGGCATGTAAAACACTAGGAATTTTGAGGAGGTCACCCATCATAGTACTACTCTAACCCAAGCACACTCAACTACAAAGTTATAATGGGATCTAGTGCATTAACATTGTATGCATGTACACATGATGGATGTAATTAACAAATTGATATGGCATTACATTACATTCCTCATCAAAAGGGTGAATATCATGATGTATCAAAACCATAGGCTTGAAAATGTTTATTTAGTGGAAAAGGTGGATGGCCACCAAGATCCACCTTGATCATTCCTCCCCCCTGTTGATATAAAATATTGTTTTACGGTCTTTAAATCAATCTCACGAGGATAAGATCTCCCTGTGTTTTTTAAAAGGGGGTCCTCCTCTATATTTTTAATTACATGCAGAAATATAAATAATGCCTGAGAAGGACCAGGATTATTTGAAATAAATATTCACATGCAAAAGTACCTGAGACGGGACTGTTAGAAAAGTAGGTGTGCTCGTTTCACCATAGACAATATAACAATATTGTCACCCAACCATAGGCCGAAGCTGCCCCCAAGCACCTTAACCTTGACAGAGAATAATTCTGGAAGCAAACCCTATGCCTAATATCCAATCAAGGTAGGTATCACTCTCCATAGTTAGCATACCAAGCAGAAAGTCCAAACCATAACCAAGAGAGATTCCAATCCTAAAACCAAAAATACAAGTTGCAGTAGTTGCAGTTGCAGCTACTCTCCATAATTGTGCACAACTAAATTTTTGCAGTTACGAGTGCGTGTGTGCTAAATGAGCTATAGAGATCTATATTTATACTATTCCTTCTTAGTTGTCTGGGTCGACTTCTCTTCCTGGGGGATAAAACTCAATATTAAATTAATATCTTTAGTCGACTTGTCTTATAGGATTATTGTTCATAGCTTTAGGGTTTCTCTTGCTTCCTGGAATATTCTAGTCTTCTCAAGGTTACACATGGAGGTTAATGTTGGATTTTAATGTTGTTCAATTACATTCAGTTACTTTATAAATTTACTTGAACTGAAGCATAAACCATGAACAATAGCAGCAGTAATAACCAAGATCACAAGAAGAATAACCATGCACAGAGACACGAGTACAATAGAAAATGCTTATATTAAATTGATGTTATTACAATGATGAGAGTTTCATATATATAGAACATATGGTGACCATCCATGAAAGGATGTGTCACTTGGATAATAAGTAACTATTTATTTACTAAGTATATTTATAATTTGTATTATAAATATTATGTCATATATTATATATATATATGGAAGAATGTATTCCCAATGTTGTCCAAACATCAACACTCCATCTCAACGAGGGAGACATTATCAACCAAGGTTGTTCACCATAGGTACACCCTCATGAGTGAATCTTAGCATAATGCTAACTGACACTTGGAAAACACCTCAAGCACCTCGAGTCCATATTATTCCTTGTCATGATCAAGGAAGGAATATGTATGGGCCCATTTATCACAAGTGCACCTTTATGATAAATGAATCCGATATCCCTTGGTCTGCAACCCAATCTAGGAGAATTTATGCTCAATGTTGAAACATCAACACTCCCTCTTAACTAGGGAAGTATCTTTCCATAGTAGTACACAACTACTGTCCAAAGACACATAGTCTTTGTCATTAGTACACAACCACCATAGTAGCAAAAGGTTTTCCACACATGGCACTTCCATGTGGACTTCTAGAGGCTACACCCTCTAGAAACACTATGGTCAACTCCCATAATGTGTGATGTCAAGGGTCAACTCCCTTGACATGTCCTCATGTTCTCTCCACATGGGATGTTGGGTTATAAGCCCAAATTCACTTATCCCTTCTCGAATAAGTTTCCCACTTATCCCTTCTTGAATAAGTGTCCTCACAGATAAACTCAACTCAATTCATAGAGGAGTATCCAGAGAATGTTTGTCACACATAGTACTCTCATGTGGACTTCTAGAGGCTACACCCTCTAGAAGCACTAGGGTCAACTCCCATAGTGTGTGACGTCAAGGGTCAATTCCCTTGACATGTCCTCGTGTGCTCCCCACATGGGACGTTTGGGCTATAAGCCCAAACCCACTTATCCCTTCTCGGATAAGTGTCATCACAAATCAATTCACTTTAGTCATAGAGGAGTACGATCTGGAGAATGTTTCAGGAAGCTACAAACATTAATACTCCCCTTTAGTGAGGGAAACATTCTCTGCCACACCAAGTTTTTCACGGAAGTACTCGAACTTCATCTTGGTAAGGGGTTTGGTAAGAACATTAGCAACCTGCTCATCTGTAGGAAGGTATTTCACCAATACGGCCTTCCTCTACACCATGTCTCGGATGTAATGGTACTTGATCTCAATGTGTTTCGATTTGTCATGAAACATTGGATTCTCTGAGAGATTCACACAGCTCTGGTTATCACAATGAATAACAGTGGAATCTAGCACATGTCCAAATAAATCTACAAGGAGCTTGTGAAGCCACACTGCTTCACGGACTGCCACACTTAATGCAATGTACTCTGCTTCTGCAGTACTCAAGGCCACAGAAGTTTGTTTTATGCTACACCAGGAAACCATGGCAAATCCCAAAGTGAAGCAACACCCAGAAGTGCTCTTCCTGTCTACTACGCTCCCTTCCCAATCAGAGTCAGTATATCCCTGCAATCTCGTGTCAATACTAGAAGTATATCTCAGACCATGTCCAATTGTTCCTCGCATGTATCTCAACACATGCTTCATATAAATCCATTGTGTTTGTCTCAATTGGCTCATAAATTGGCTAAGTGCACTCACTACATAGAAAATATTTGGTCTGGTGTTAACCAGATACATCAATGATCCAATCAGTTGTCTGTATGGGGTCGGATCAATATCGTCAGAATCAGAAGAAGACACACATAGTTTCTTCAGATTCATCACCATTGGTGTAGCCATGGGTTTATATTTTAGCATCCCAAACTTTTTCAATATCTCAACTGTGTACTTCCCTTGACTTAGGAAGATCTCATCAGTTATTTTCCACACCTCTAGTCCCAAGAAGTAGTGCATCATACCAAGGTCCTTCATCTTGAACTCAGAGGCCAACACATACTTGCATTCAATAATAAGGCTCTTTGTACCGGTGAGAAATAAATCATCAACGTAGAGGACCAGAATCAAGGCCTCACCGTTAACAGTCTTGTAGTATAGGTTGGGATCAGTAACACTTTTGTTGAAGCCCAAACTCATCAGGTGTCCATCAATCCTCGCATACCAAGCTCGAGGTGCCTTCTTGAGTCCATACAGGGACTTCTTCAACCTACACACATGAGACTCTTTCTCATGTATGACGAAACCATATGGTTGCTCGATGTATATTTCTTCCTCAATATCTCCATTGAGAAAGGTTGTCTTCACATCCATATGATGTAGTTTCCAACCCATGGATGTTGCGAGGGAAATAATCATCCAGATAGAAGTGTATCGAGCAATAGGAGAAAACGTTTCCTCATAATCTATTCCCTCCACCTAAGAGAATCCTCTAGCAACAAATCTTGCTTTGTGCTTCTCGATGCTTCCGTCAGTTGTATGTTTGATCTTATAGATCCATTTGGAAGTCACTATAGACTTCCTTTCAGGTCTCAGAACAATATCCCACACATCATTCTTCATGATGGACTGATACTCCTCCATCATGGCATCTCTCCATACTGGTTGACTAGATGCCTCCTCATAACATGAAGGCTCAGAATCAATGATGTGGCTCATAGCTGTGGTATAGCACGAATATCTTTGAGGTCTCTTGCTCTCTTGGAAGGTACCATGAGGAGTTGCATGTCCTTCTGCCTCTTGCAGAGTCTGACGAGCCCATGTAGGTCTCTTCTGACCTACTACAATATCTCTCGGAACATCAACTAGAGGTACAGGATGAATGGGATCAATAGGCTCAACTGTCTCCCTCTGAACTGTTGGAGGGTGAGGGGGAGAATGAACCATCTCTTCTTCTTTCTCACTATCAATATCCATGTGAGATCCTCTAGATCTCATGAAGGCTACCTCCTCCTCAAACGTAACATCTCTGCTCACCTTAATTTGTCTCTGACCAGGGATATAGATCTAATATGCCTTCGAAGACTCCCTGTACCCCACAAATGTACCCTTTCTTCATGAAGGGTCTAGATTGGTCCTTTTCTCTTTGGGTATATGAATGTATACTGGACACCCAAATATTCTGAAGTGTCCAACCTCATGCTTCACTCTAGTGAAGGCCTCCTCGAGAGTCATGTTCCTTACAGTCTTATGAGGACTTATGTTCTGAACATACACTACAGTCATGGATTCTTCTTCCCACAAAAACATAGTTAAATGTTGATCATGAATCATTGCCTTGACTGCCTCGATAATAGATTTGTTCTTCCTCTCTGCAACCCCATTTTGTTGAGGGTTGTAAGGAACAGTGTACTCCCTCTTGATCCTTGCCTCAATGCAGAAATCACTGAAATCCTGGGAGATGTATTCTCCTCCATTATATGATCTCAACACTTTAATCTTCTTTCCGGTCAGGTTTTTGACCTGTGCTTTGTACTCCTAAAATCTAGCAAGTACTCCATCCTTGGTCTTCAATAAGTAAATCCAAGTCTTCCAAGAGTGGTCATCAATGAAGATCACATAGCATAGGTATCCACTTAAGGAAGCAGATGTCATGGGTCCACATAAATCTGTATGAACCAAGTCTAAGATCCCCTTGGATCTACTGTCACTGCTCGGAAAGGACCTCTTGGCATTATTTCCAAGAGCACAACCTCTACAAATGCCATCGTGTTCAACATGGATCTTTGGAAGGCCTGTCACCATCTTCCTCGGAGCGGGAAGAGATCTATAATGTAAATGAGAAAGTCTCATATGCCATAGTTCACTCAAACTAATAGAATCATGCATTAGGGCATGAACTGGTCGAACAATCAATCTGTCCTCTCGAACACCAATCACCCGGGAAGAATTCATACTAGAGTTCTTGTTCCATGCAAGAACTTTTCCATCAAAGAAAGCAACCTTGTAGCCTTTGTTCTCTAAGGATGAAATAGAGACAAGGTACCGTCTCATCCCAAGTACAAATAATACATCGCTCAAATGGAGTGGGGTGCCAGAATCCAATTGTAAGGAGGTGGATCCAACTCCCTTCACATTATATCTCTCATCATCACCAAGTACAACATGCAAATGAGATTCTTTCTCTACTAGATCTATAAGGTGCTCTCTGTATCCATTCATATGTCTGGAAGCACCACTGTCAATCAACCAAACATCATTACTAGTAGGAACCATACTTGAGAGGGATGAAATGAAGAAGAACTCGTCATCGTTCATGCTTGCATTCCTTGACTTCCTTTGAGGTGGTTCTAAATCAACATTAGCAGTGGAAGTATGTTGTTTTCCTTTCTTCCATGTAGGACAATTTTTCTCATAGTGGCCATACTTGTCACATCTGAAGCACTGAACCTTTGACATGTCCTTCTTTTTGTGCTCAAAAGTTGGTGTTGACTTCCTTCCTTTAAAGGTTTTTCCGAAACCTCTTCTTGTTCCTTTTCTTTTCCTTGCACGAGTGGCAAGGGCTTGATTTTCATCATGATGGGAACATTGCATGCCTCTAGCTGCAAGTCTGGTCTCCTCTTGAGTACAGTCTGCCCATAAACGATCAAACTTGGGAAATTTGGATCTCCCACTGATACTTTGAATGAATGGATCCCAATGGCTTGGAAGACCATTAAGGGTAATCATGAAAAGTTCTCTATCAGAGATGATTTCACCAATAGCACCCAACTGACCTCTGGTCTCTGAAATCTTCATGAAGAAGGTGGCAACTGTATCAGACTTTGTCATCTTGAGATTTTGAAGTTGGTGTCTTAAGACAAGTGCTCTGTTGGTGTTGTTACTCTCAAACAACTTCTTCAAGGTGTTGTACATCTTCTTAGTTTCCTTCAAGTTGGAGATGTGAGGGATTAAATGGTCTCTCACTAAATAGATGATGATTTTTCTAGGTTTTGCTTCATTCGTCCTCCATTGTGATTTTTTTGCATCATCAGTTGATTCTAGTACAACTTATTCAACGCACTTTATCAGTTCACTCTCTTCTAGAGTGATGAGCAATCTAGATTTCCAAGAACTAAAGTTGGTTGTTCCATCAAGCCTATCTTCCACCAAAATACGGTTCACCATGGTTGTTGGAAGAGTGCAGAAATTTTAACCTAAGTTGTAGTTGCAACAAAACAATGAATTGCATGAAATGTACGATGAGTTACCGTAGAAGGTCAATGCATGTGCAATAATCTTCTTTCAATAACGTTTCTTTGATACCATGTTGGATTTTAATGTTGTTCAATTACATTCAGTTACTTTATAAATTTATTTGAACTAAAGCATAAACCATGAACAATAGCAGCAGTAATAACCAAGATCACAAGAAGAATAACCATGCACAGAGACACGAGCACAATAGAAAATGCTTATATTAAATTGATGTTATTACAATGATGAGAGCTTCATATATATAGAACATATGGTGACCATCCATGAAAGGATGTGCCACTTGGATAATAAGTAACTATTTATCTACTAAGTATATTTATACATTGTATTATAAATATTATCTCATATTATATATA
>ML778127.1:1028547-1073408 GCA_009831015.1 Picea engelmannii
TATCAACACTCCCTCCTAGCTAGGGAGGTATTGAAGAATGGTCTTGAGAACAAACATATCATTCAATCGATATCATCATCATATCCACACAGGATATCTCATGATTAAATCACGAGCACCATCATCATTATTAGTATCATATAATAGCATCAACTACATCATCTCTCAAATCCACACTCCATCTGAGTAATCGGGCATGATGTTGAATAAGTCACTTACTCCACAGAGTGATATAAGAACCATTCTTCTAATCTGGACATATGTCCTAGAAGAATAATTGTTCCAACAGATGTTGGAAGCCATGCCATGGGCTACAAGGATTATTCTTCTAATCTGGACATAGGTGCTAGAAGAATAAATGTCCTGGACCATTTTCCGCCTGGAGAGTGTCTGTCCACCAGCACACTGACTATCCAAC
Organism: Picea engelmannii; assembly: GCA_009831015.1. Taxonomy (NCBI): domain Eukaryota; kingdom Viridiplantae; phylum Streptophyta; class Pinopsida; order Pinales; family Pinaceae; genus Picea; species Picea engelmannii. Next base: position 1,028,966 of record ML778127.1, read on the forward strand.
TAGTTTGTAATCATTTCCAACACTACTGATAGTCTTCATGGCAATCAGAACAATGTCATTCAATAGAACACAACTGTGTATATCCATAGTAGTACAGAAATAATATCTAGTGGTACAAAACCACACCAAGTAGCACACATCTACTTAATCTGTGACACATAGTCACAACCAGTGGAACACATCTACCACAGTAGCATACATCTATTGTCCAGAGACATACAGTCTCCACGAAAATCATATATGATATCAACCTGCATAAAAAAATATCATGATATAAACTGAGTCATCAGGGCCACTCTTCCACTCACATATGTGAGATCTGGAAGAGCATCTTCCCTAAGAAGGTAAAACATTAGCCATGGGATATCTCGACTATTATTCTTAAGAATAGAATAATAATTTTCCCTGATTTTTTAGCGTAGACCATTCACCTAATTGGGTCATTCCTCTGACACTAACCATAGTGCAACCTGGAGAGAATGAGTCTTCCCTAGGGAATGTATGTCCCTGATTGTTGAAACTGGACCATTCACCTAACTGGGCCATTCCTCCGGCACTAATCATAGTGAAACCTAGAGAGAATGATTATTCCCTAGAGAATGACTGTCAGAACCATTTCCTAATGGAAATGATTGTCCTGCACCAACCTCCAAAACAAACCATTCTTAGAAACTATTCACATCTATGAACTTCGAAAGAATGAATTCTCGACGAGGCAGACCATTCTACTTGGCCACTACTGAGAGTGACTTCCAAGAATAATTATTGTCCTAGACCATTCCCCCACACTGGAAACAAGGGGAATCATTGTCTATGGTACATCAGCAATCTATCGAACCATTTTCATTATGAAAATGATTGTCTGATCTGGGCTATTTTCTGAACTAGAAAATGCATGTCCGTCAAAAATATCAAACTACTTTCCGAACTGGAAAGAAACTGCTCATCCTAGACCATTTTTTGAACTGAAAAATGATTGTTCATAAATCAATAACATATCAATGCTCCCTCCCAACCTGGGAGTAATATCTTCCCTTTTCAATAAGGAAGTTGTCTCCAAGAGCCCCAACTTGTTTCTTAAGTATGCAAACTTTTCATCTTGGACAGAGGCTTTACCAAAATATTTTCTATCTGCTCATCAGTGGAGATATACTGGAGAACCACTTCTCTCTTCTGGACTTTATGTAATGTCCCCCACCTCTTGATAGAGAGGTGATGAGGAGACTCAGTGGCCTGGGCACCCCCACTAGGTCATAGTCTCACTCTGAGGGGGAAAGTCAACTAAACTAAAGTTATATTTTTAAGTTGACTTAAGAAAGAAAAGGATAAAAGGAGTAAAAGATAACTCAACAGAAGAATAGAAGCTAACCCTGGGAGTTAACCTAACTCAACAGAGAATTAGAAGGAAAAGTATAAGTAAGAGGCTAGGGCACACCTATTAGTCATTTTGGATTTGGTATATTGCTTGTTATTTCTCTTGAGCATTCAGTTTGGGGGTTTTGTTGTACAAACCCTTGTGAGAAACTCAGTGGTGAAATACCCACTCACCTTGTTCCATAGCTTGGTCTCGGGGATGAAAGATTCCTCCACACCATTCTACTCTCAGCATATTTCCATCTAGCGCTTCAGAAGGTAGCAGGGTCGTACTGTTCTTGTATTTTCAGCAAGGACGCACCATCATCAAGAGGAGGGTTCGATCCAGCTTATCAGGAGAGCCTGTGGCCATTCCGACACTTGGGTTTTATTTGCAGGGGCACTACCATCATTTTGAGGGTTTTTCTGGAGAGTTGTCACCGTCAGATATTTAGCTTCAAAGTGGGATGTCTTGGAGGCAAAGGGGGCATCCTATGATTTAGTAAATCTCAGATCTAGAAGGCTACACCTGGAATCTGAGTCTAAAACTTCTCCTACAGGGTTCTCATAGCCCAATATACATTCTTGGGGATCTTCAGGGAATTTGGAGGCTTTCTTCATCAGGGCCGAATTACCTAGGGTTCCAGGCATCCAAGAGGGTGTAGCTTCAGTAGAAGATTCAGAGTTTGGAGGAATTTTCCTTGGACGTTCAACTTGAGATTTCAGGAGGGTGATCCCATCACCCTGATCTATCATCTGGACGAGTTTGGACTCATTTGGAGTCATCCTTCAGTGGAATCGATTTATTGAGGGTTTCAGTCTTCTACTAGGGCATGGCATTCTTTAGCTGAAGGGTTTGGCAGTCAGATCTGCTTGTATTGATCTTCATTTCTTATTCAACCTTTGGAGGCTTATTTTGTATCGGTAGAGCATTTTGTAGTAGATCATATCTATTGTCTATCCGGCCATCTGAGGATTGTTCCAGATCGGCTATCTATTGTATTGGTTCCATATTGCTCATAATAAAAGGTCAGATCTTTGCTTGTGCTTCTATATCTTGAATGTATTTTGATCTTCATGTGTTGGATGAATCTTGTATGAACACACTTAATAACTGGATAACTCAATAAACACCTGCACATCAACGAATCAGTGGTAGTTAGTGATTCCAAGAGAAAAATTTGGCTTACGAATTAGTGGTAGTTAGTGATTCCAAGAGAAAAAATTGGCTTGGGATCATTACACTTTATCACGAAGAATGTAATGCTTGATCTCAATGTATTTCAGTGTTTCATGGAACACTGGTTTTCTATAAAGGCTTCACATAGCTATGATCATTACAATATATCATGGTTGAATTCAGTACTTGTGTTTCCCGCTAGCTCATGACATCATGCCAAAGCTCAAACTGAAACATATCCAAGTAGCACTTGTTTTGTCATCATGAGAGTTTGTCATGGATTAGCAATCCATCATCCCAGACTTTTGAGTAACCATTTTGGTACACTATTTATGTCATAGAATTTTTTCACCATGCTTTTGGTGTATATAAGATACTCTGCATCAAGTTGTTTGAAACCATACAAGGTCTTCTTATATTTGCATACATGGGTCTCTTTATGGTATAAGCTTCTTTCTCAATTTTCTTTATTTGGGAAGAACAGTATTTTATATGTAGATTCCAATCCATGGATACTACAGGAGGTATATCTGGTTTACCGGAACGAGCTCTCATCCTAGTCTTTTCCCTTCTTCTAGAAGAACTTTTGAATTTCACAATGCTTCCATTCATAAGTCTTTTTCACATTTTCTTATATAAATTGTTCTTTATCGTAACTTTCATTTCTTCTGCTTGATTGCTTCTAGTGGGTTCAAACCAAGCTTGTGCTCTTTGTGATTCTCAGTATAATAAATAGTTGTTATGGATTTTCTTTATTTCTTGGAATCTTCGTGTTCTTCCTCATGTTTCTCTTTAGCTCTTGGGTTCATGGAGTCTCCTATAGATTCCATGCCCTGAATATTTCAACTTCTTCCTTTCATCATAGGATCATGGATGTATATGGACAACAAAGGATACTTTAAGGCTTCTTTTCAAAGAAGACTTCTTCTAGAGTCACACTGAACACGTGTTGCTTATCATGGCTGATATTTTCAATGGGAACATGGACAGATACTTCATAATCCTTAATGGATCATATCATTTAGTATTAGCTCCCTCCTAATACTCGCTTCATGCATGAATGCATGCTCTTATTTTGGAATTATGTAATTAGCTCCCTCCATCTAAGAGAGTCCACGATTTCGTCTGCATCCTTATTGCCTTCTGCAAAGTGTCACAAGTCTTTTTCTAATTTCCTCTTGATTGCCATTTTCTTTTTGTTTTGACTTATTCTGGGTCTCTTCAAGTTTGATTATGATTTTGGCTTATCTGGCAGTTTTTACTTATATAATATCTTCCAAAGGAATTGTTACCAACGATTGTCATTGTACTTCAACTTTTCATGTGTATTGCTTGACTTGTAGTCATCGTGATAACAATCATTATCTTGTTATTCTTCCATAGGTATCATTTCACTTGAACATATTATCTTCTAAGAAATATATATGTGTGTGTGTGTGTGTGTGTGTGTGTGTACATAAAATATGTAAACATGGTATGTACAATAAATTTGAAGATTATTGTTTCCTTGACTTAGAAGAAGAAGTATGTTTTATCCTGCTTGGCCTTCTTTGAGGATTCCCTTTCTTTGGCAACTGATGCTTTGTTTGTTTCCTTCATTTTCTTTAACTTAGAACAATGGTTCATGTAGTGACCATATTTTCAACAGTTAACGCATTGTGTCTTTGACATATCCTTTTCTTGATTTGGTTTCTTCCTCAAGCCAAACTTCTTCTTATTCCTGAAATTCTTGAACTTTGTTATGAAGGTTTGATCTTCGTATTTATTTTGGGATTTCTCTTTTGCATTAATCCTTGATTCTTCTTGTGCACAACAAGTCCAAATTTCTTCAAATGTGGGATACTCCTTTCTTGTGTTCATGCTTGCGAAAAATGCATCCCGTGTCTTGGGAAGGCCATTGAGCACGATATTTACCAATTCCTTTTCTGAAATGATTTCTTCAATAGCTTGTAGTTGATATATTAACTGAGAGATTCTTACAAAGTATGATGTTGTGTTGTCATCATTTTCATGTCACAGAGCTCATTCTTCAGACTCATTACTTGTCCAATGTTTCAAACTGAGAAGAGGTTAGTTAGGGCATCATACATCTTCTTAGATGAGTCAATATGAGAGATGTAGGGTATCAAGTGGTATTTTACAAAGTCCACTATGATACTCATGGAATTGATGTCATTATCCTTGAACTTCTCCATAATTTCAACATTCTGAGGTTCCTTCTCTTTTCCTTCTTCAAACTGTGGTTCCACGATCTTTCCTTTCACGATATCCAACACTTTATTCTTGGAAAGGATGAGTTCATTCCTTGTCTTCCATGCTCTGAAGTTAGAAGCCCCTTATAACTTGTTTTCTGACTTCATAAAGTAAGTCATGACTTCTTTGACTTGTTCAACCTTTTACTTTGACCAAAAACTTGAACTTGACAGCTTAGCTTGCTGAGAGTACCAGGAGGTACGCTAGGTTAGGGTGCACTAGGCTATATAGAAATTAGGTCAATCTCTTAACTTAAGGTGCCTCAACAAGAGGGTTAGGGTTTTGTTGCTACAGCAAAAACTTTGACTGCAACTGTAACTGAGAAAATCCTCTCAATCCATCTTTCAGCGGTTACACCGTCCGAAGATAGTGTGGGCCCATAACCTGTTAGAAAAGTAGGTGTGCTCATTTCACCATAGAAAATATAGCAATAGTTTCACCCAACCATAGGACGAAGCTACCCCCAAGCATATTAACCTTGACAGAGAATAATTTCGAAAGAAAACCCTAGGCCTAATAGCCAATCAAGGTGGTGTATCACTATCCAGAGTTAGCATACCAAGAACAAAGTCCAAACCATAACCAAGAGAGAGTCCAAGCCCAGAACCGAAAATACAAGTTGCAGTAGCTGCAGTTGCAGTAGTTGCAGTTGCAGTAGCTGCAGTTGCAGCTACTCTCCAGACTTGCGCACAACTAAATTTATGCAGTTGTGAGTGAGTGTGTGCTAAATGATCTCTAGCGCTCTGTATTTATACTATTCCTTCTTAGTTGTCTGGGCCGACTTCTCTTCTTGGGGGATAAAAATCAATATTAAATTAATATCTTTAGCCAACTTGTCTTCTAGGCATATTGGTCAAAGCTTTAGGGTTTCTCTTGCTTCCCGAAATATTCTAGTCTTTTCAAGGTTACACGTGGAGGTTAATACCTCCCGCAACTACCATAATATCAACAGGGACTGGGTATTTCAATAAAAAAACTATTTACAATATATTTATAGGACTCATAAACAATAGAGTATGAAAATAAATAGGATGACATTTCTATCACAACATTCATCAAGATAGTACCAATATTCAAGGAAAGGAAACAAGAAAATATAGACTGCATATGGAAGACAACTCTAAATGATAATTTCACTACGCACAAGAAATATTATGATAGATGCACATTTGAAATCTCATGCTTGATATCAAAGTATCTAAGATTGAATTAATGTAATATCCCAAAATAGTTCTCTAGGAACCTCAAAAAATTATATATGTCTTTAAAAAACACAAGGCAAATGTCTTGAAAATAAAGATTTGTGTTTGTCCTTCAAAGAGGACTAGGATGAAGCTCTCATGGACCATGAGATGAAAATACTGTGATGGAAAGTTTTTATGAACCTTTTACTTGCTTCGAGGTGCATCTTTTGTAGACGCTTTTTGTGATTGAGGTGGCATAATTGTTGCAACCATTTCTTGTTGTTCTGGCTTGGTGTTTTTTATTAGGATTTTCTTAACTAATATTCAATATATTCCCTCATGGGGGCCACCATGATCTCATGCCTTGTATTTATTTGGAAAAATTCATTCTTCATTTCTCCTAGGTCCATGCTCAATTGGTGCAACGTGGCATCTACCTCGTCATTTATGTTGATGTATTTGACTAGACACCTTTCTATATCCTCCTCGTAGATTTCTATTGATTCAATGAACTTGTTTCCCCATGCAACTTTCAATACACTAAGTTGTTCCAACAATTTATTTTTAGATGAAAGTATTATATCCATTAATAGACTTGGGCCATCAAGTTCTTTTGTGAGATCAACAATCTTAAAGAATCAGTCACCTATTTTGTTCTTTAAAGCATATAATTCACTTATCATTTCTCTCAAATTTTGTATTCTCTTTAACCAACATGTTGTTGACGATTAAAATTGCAACGATGAATTCCTCCCGCAAAGGATTTCTAAAGCACTATTATTTAATTATGATAATAATATAATATTAGTAGGTGGGACCCCCTTGTAGACTAAAGGAGCAAGGATAGACATGTTGCGCTCATATGTTGTTGTTGTTGTTATGATGTTGCCTACACAATCCTACATTTTTTTTATGATGCAGTCTTGGTTTCATTTGATGTGATAAATGGGTGGTTGAATAATTATTGTTAAATGTTGTTGGTATTTACTTGCGATACAAAATAGTTCCATGGGTATGAGGATCATGTTGGTTACAGGTGCTTTTTTATGTAAGTTATAACCTTGATTACTAATTCATACATTGATTACTTATCCATATATATCTATGCAAAAAATCAATAAAATGGGAACTTGATCAAAACAAAAGGAAAAAACTATGGAAAAGTTCTAAAGCTATGGAAAAAGGATTATGTATAGACCTTTGTGACAATGGTGGACCTGGCTATTATGCGAAAACTCAACCAGTTTGTCAGTGATGCGATTTTCTTATAGGTATCGTTCTTAGCTTTCCATCCATGATGGACTCTCTGTATTATGAATCAAATGGTGACTTAGGAATGCATGGGTTCTGTGTTTTATTGATTTTTCGACTGTGTGTAAATATTGTGTTTTGGGTTCTTTGTGATCACTACGAAATATTAGCATTTGCAAGTGAAGTCATGTGTGCACATTTGTTATTTATTTTTCAGCTTGGTTTTTTATGATGGTTCTTTGTGAAATAATGGTGACAGTGGTGCAATGAGCTATGTGTTTTATGGTTGAAGGGTTTTAACGACCAGGTCGTATTTCAATGGCTGTCAACTCATTTCCCTCTTGATCATTGTCATAATGTTTATCCAGTTACAGAGTAACTTTCGTCAGTTGGTGTGTTTTTTTTGTTTAAATTTCGAGCTATTGTTGATGGCCCATTCCTTACTATATTTTCGCTGAAAGATTTCCAAAATTCCAATCTTGGTTAGCCCCGAATGTTAATGCAGGAATGTGTATGTATTGAATGGATATGAGTTGCGAAGAGTTTCCACACACCACTCTTCTATCCCTACTATAACAATGACTTTTATGTGGCCTCACTGTCAATTATTTTTTAAAGTTGTTCGACCTCGTGGGTGTTGGAAAGAAACATTATCTCAATGTGTTTTTGAGTACCCATCACTATTTAAATTAACCCTCTCTACAAAAAAGTGTTAGTGACATATGTGAGTGTCTGGATTGGTTAGCTCAAATTGCTTTATTATCCACTCGGGCATTCACTTATGATTCTATCAAGAGCTTGGAGTCATAAGTCGAAGGGATGTGGTTTTTTTTTTTAAAGGAGCATGGCTCACTGCGTTTTCTTTTTCAAGATTATTTTGTGGCTTGTGGTTGTTAATTGATGGTAAATGGATATGAGGATATGAAAGACCATTATCTCTTTATTTTTTTTAAAAGACAAGCAGGCTTTCGTTGCCTCTCTACATTTAATTTTTAAAGATCCTGAATTGGACTCTGACTTGCGACCTTCCTCAGGCACCTTCTGGGATTTGTCAAGTTTTGGGTTATCAATTTAATGATTGTGGAAGTTTAAAGACATGGACTCCCTTATCTATAAATCCATCCTCTTGGATGAATTTTTGTGTGTTATTTCTTTGATGAATTTGTTTGAACAAAGAAGAAATAAAATATGTGGTTCTTATTGCCCGAGAGCTACCCTTCTATTCGATTATGGTCTCTTTACTGTGTTTTATCCCAGCATGACCATGATTGCATTTAAAGACAAGAAGACGCATGTGTGAATGATTGTTTCACCAATCTTGATCATGGTTCCGTCAAATTTTAACAGATATTCATGTGTATCATTTAGTTATATTCTCTTCATACGTCGTATGGGAATCATCGTGCAGACTATCGTTTTTTTTTTAAAAGAAGTCTATATATATTGATCACGCATAGATCAAGCGTGGGGTTATGTTTTGGGGTTGATTGTTGTTGTCGATTCAAGATTGTGTGAATTATATGATAGAGACCTGTGTATATGATTGGTTCCTTTTGCATGCTCTTAAGTTTGTCCATGATTTAAAAGGAACCTATGGGTAAATAAATCGGGCCTCATTTTTGTTAAAGGACAATGATTGTTGATTGTTATCCTGGGTCTATTATTAATTACCAAGGATAAATGTTGGGCATAGTTAATCAAGATTGGTGTGCATGTTTTGTTTGTTTTAAAAAGGAAAGAGATCAGAATTAGAGCATGCAGTGTTATTGAATTGGAAATGTTTGCATAAGTTATATAATACATAGACTGTTATAAATTGAATGTTTCTGGGAAATTAAATTGTTATTGAGACAGCAAGCAGTTTGTATGCACTTGAGGAACAATGAATGTTTTGGTCTTGGAAGTGGATTCTTTTTTGTTTAAATTTTAAACAGATTTATGATGGTTGATTGATTTAATTTATTTTATGAATAATATCCATCTAATTCCCTTTCATTTTCTCACTTTTTCTCTCATTATAAATACCCTCATGAAACCCAGATTCATTTTTCACACCCTGCTCACTAAAATTAAATTAAAGCTATGTATGACAGCGATAAAAAAATAACACAGATATAGATGACAGATCATATGTTTTGTTATTGTTTCACAATCAATTGTTTAATGAATTGTCGAGTAGTAAATATGTTCTTACTCCCAGTCATGATATCACTTTTTCACTCAATACAATCCCCTCAGATACCCCTGACCCATATTTCACCCCCTTCTCATTTGACAATTATTAAATGAATTTTATGGATTGGACTGCATGGGTTTGATGTGATTGTTGAACCAAACTTTGTTTCATATTAAGAGAATGTCATGTATGGTCTGTTTAAAGAGCTAGTTGCTAATAATTGTTGCATACAGGATGATCTTTTTCAGCAGAGGAATTCATGGCTGAAATAATAGGGGAAGAGGAAACTGGAACAGAGGACCTAGAAGGCCTAGATTCTCAATAAATTTTGATGTAGATCCTCAAGAGTTAAACCAACTCTTTCAAGCTATATTTTTCAATTGGATTGGACAAGGGATAGTCCAACCTAGGCCAGAGAGGCCTCCCTTCTAGCCCCAGCATGTCCCTGGTATCCATGTGTCCCCTCATGTTTCTTTGCAACCTGAAGTTCTTGAGAATGACGAATGGAAGGAGATTGTTCGCCCAGCAGGCTCCCACCATCGTGGTTGGCCAAATTTGTCTTTACCTCCTCTTCCTCCACCTGTTAACCCAAATGTTCAGATTTCCCCTGCACACTCACCTGTGCAGTCCTCCCATGCAATCAAAAGACTCAAAATTGAATCCCACCATGTGCATGATAAAGGAAAAGTTGTTGTTGCCCCCTCCTCTCCTTCAAGTGACTCAGCTAAGTCAGTATCATCCCATATTCACTTGAGAGATGATTTTTCCCATGTCATGAATGAGATAAAACCTCAAGGTTCTACACAACCTAAGGCTAATTCAGGGAAGTCAAAAGGGGATAGCAGCAACAAAGGAAAAATTGCCTCTCAAAGTGGCAAATACGGTTTTTTATTATGTTTTATTATTGATTTATTGAGGACAATGGACTGCTGAAAGTTTTGGACAGCAAACTATTTTTGGATATAGTGGATATTCACATGTTTTGATATAATTTGAAATATCACGGATATTTAAATTTCAAAATGTGGAAATGATTATGGGAGCCACAAGGAGGTATGTGTTTGATTGATTTTCTATTATGTTTATTTTTGTTAGGAAATTAAAGGGAGTCACAAGGGGTCCCACCCACTAGTTATTATTTAACAAAAGACCCTTTATTATTATTATTATTAATAATAATAATTATTCCCCTAAACTAAAAGTTAGTTGATTTTTAGTTAACTTGACTAAATGAGGTAGTTGAACTACTTCAACTAACTTGGAATGCATAAAAGCCAAATGAGAAGGAAGAACAAGGGGAGAATAGAAGGAGAAATCATACTAAGGTTTTCTCTTGAGTTTTATTGAGATAGTTCAGTTTCCATTCATTCTTCAATTCATTAAAATCCTAATTCTCTTTTATGACAGCAGGGTCCTATTGTAGACAGTAAGGTTCAAAGATGAACCATATCATTCAGATGTGTGTTTCAGAGGTGTTGATCTATCTTTGATAGTTTGTGTAGACTTTTATGTTTATGAATTAAATTTCATGACTGATAAAGGATATTGTGCAGAGTCAAGTGGGCATCAGTCTATGGCAAGTTGATCCAAATTTTAAAGTTTAGTTTTTATTTCTTGGCAAAGTCCTTTTGTATGGTTTTCATCGGGGATATCTAAGTTTGATCTTGGTCCATGCCCCCACAGGGATTTTGTAAAGAGAACGATTCTTTTGATTTCCTGGAATGAAATAAAGCGATTGTTATTCTATCTCATATGTGTTAATATGTGACTTGGTATATTTTCTTTTGATCTCCACATTTACTTTTGCAATATGATATATTCAGAAAATTGTATAAAAATGTTATATTTTGCAACAGTATTTTATTTTTAAATATCAGCCTAAGCCCTTGTAATTAATACTTGTGGATTAGGAAACACTTTTTTAGGTTATAAACATAGGGTAACATCCCCGGTTATCTTGCCTTAGCCAATCAAGATTTGAAAATGCTTGAGTAAGATAATTTCATATCTTTTCCTCAACACATGCATTGATTTGTTTCATCTGGATATTTGAAGGAAGGTTTTACTCTCTTATGTGGATATCACTTAAGCTTGAAAATTTAGCCAAGAATGTACCCACAATGTCCCTCTAGAAACCTTCATCATTCTCCAGATGTTTTTGAAGATATTCTTTAAAATTTGTAATTCTCATCGCAAAGTTGGTGGAGCTCTGTGAAAGCTCCCAAATGTTTTGAATCAAATCGATTATTTTTTGTATTTTGTCTCTAACATATTTTGTTATTTCTTGCAGTGAACTTGATGAACCTTTACATTTGTTGCTACTTTATGGGATATCTTCTAAAATGAGTGTTGGTTGATTTTTATTCAAAGGTTCTAGAATTAAGTTGTCTCTAATTATTTTATTCTTTGTTTTAATTTCAAATTTTCTTTCTCGTATTTACTGACTGAATGTTTAAAGGATTTTATGGTTGCTTCATGGAATTGTATGTTATGACCCAAGGGGAGTGTATATAGGGTTAAATGTATATGATAAGACCCCAAGGGGGGAATATATGGGTATAAATGTACATGAAATGTGTAAATATATATGTAATAGAGTCATTCTAATAGTAAAGGGTCTTAATGTTCAAGTGTGAATAGGTATATATAGAGATCATGTATTCAATATTGTGGACATGGAATTGTGATGTATAAATGTGTTTGGGTATGTGGAGGAGGTTATCCTATTCTTTAAGGAGTTATTGTGTAACTTATCTATGTTGGAGTTGTACTCCACACTCAAATTATGTACATGGTGTATACCTATGTTATATCATGATATCTTAAGCATTTGGTTCATTACAATTGGTTTCAGAGCATCGATTCTAGGGTTTTGCTTCCTCAAGCAAGTCATCTTGGAATTTTTGCTATAATTTGTTTTGGGGCCACTTCATAAAGAAAACATTGGAGGAATTTTCTAAGAAATATTAGAGTACCTGTGCTACTAATTTCATCTTTTGGGTCATTGTACTTTTGGGGATACACCATGTGGAACATAGGGTTTTTGACTAGTCCTATAACTAGTCTCAAATATGTGTTCCGGGTAAAATAGTCATAAATTATTCATAGAAGATCCAGATTCTGTGAGACCAATTGCATTGGAACAATTACAGTCTGTAGTATGTTTTAGGTGAGTTTCAAAATCAGATATCAAATATTGGGTGCATGACATGTTGTACAAGTTCATTCTCTAGAATAGGCCAAAATTTAGCAAGGTTTGGGAAAGTTACCACAACTTTCATCACCCAATTTTGGTCAAACTTGTGGCATTGCAAAGAAGACATTTCAAAGTGCTACTAGACACAATTTTAGACTCATAGAGGCAAAAATTTCAAAAATACTTAAAACTATCATAAATTTTGATTGGGATGACTGATTGAGTTGATTCAAAATCCATTGGAAAGAGAAAACATAGAAGAGCATATTGGAAAAAGGATTATAACTATTTTAGATAACTATTCCTAATATATTGAGGTTGTAAGTTGAGTGTTGGGGTTAGACCTCACTTAAGAATCGATGGAAATACCTAAATTTATAGGAGATGAAGATAAAGATGAAATCGATCTCATGGAATGGTTAAGGATGGTAAAAGAATATTGTAAGGATTATTTTCATGCAAGCCTTAAGTTTGATGGTGAAGCTGATAAGTGGTGGAGAAGCCTTGATGAAGATACTAGACTCTACTCCACATGGGAAGAATTTGAAAAAACCTTCTCAGATAAATGGATTAGGGATACAAAAATGGAGGAATTGTATAGAATTCAAGATGAATTCAAAGAAGTAAAAGAAGAGATTAAGAAGAATGGTGAGGATGTATATAAGGTACAATCCCTTAATGAATCACTCATTAAGGAGGTTAATAACTTAAAGAAAGAAAAGTTGGAAAAGGATGATTCAAGGGAATATTTGAAAAGGAAAGATGAAGAGAAATGCAGATTACGAAATCATAATAAAAAACTATTGGATGAGGTTAAGAGATTGAAAGAAGAAAAAAATCATTGTCAAAATTAAGAAAAATAAAGGATAGTAGATGAAGAAACTAACAAAAGAATTGAAGAGGAAATCCGCAAGAAGGTTGAGGAATCCCTAAATATTGATGAGGTAAAATCAGAAATGAAATCCAAAATTGAAGAAGGACATCAAGATTTGATAAATGGGGTGACACTGTAGCTCCAAAAGGAAAAAGAAGACAAGATTCAAGAAGGTCACTAGAAGATACTTGAAGAAGTTGAATTTCATCTAGAGGATGTACATGCCAAATATGATGGTATTATATCCAAGGCTAGAGTAATCAAAGACCAAGAAAAAAGGATAGAGGATTCTATTATATATGAAAAGAAGATATGTGAAATGGGTGTGTAGAATGAAGAAAAAACGTCAAATGTGAAACCATATCGACACCCTCATTATTGGGAAATATTTCAAGGAAGACAAGAAGATCATTGTCAGCATTATCAAGGAAGAAGATGGAATAATCATTAATATTCATGTAATATGGAATCACAAAACCATTAGTCAACAAGATATTATCATAGACCAACATCAACTACAAATTGGAGAATCTTCAACAACGATACATGGAATCAAGGGAAAGAAAATTATGCAACAACTAGACACCAAGGATTATGATCAAAAAGAATTGATTTTGGATGGATGGATCATAATCAATGGAAAGAATAAAGCATAAACATAACAAAATCATATTACTTGGTGTCATCAATGGTGAAGCCTTTAATTGCAAAGCTTTGAGGACAAATATTTTTTAAGGAGGGTATTATATTATGACCCAAGGGGAGCATATATAGGGATAAATGTATATGATACGACCCCAAGGAGGGGCATATATGGGCATAAATGTACATGAAATGTGTAAATATATATGTAATAGGGTCAGCCTAATAGTAAAGGGGCCTTCTATGCAATTGTGAATAGGTATATGTAGAGATCATGTATCCATTATTGTGGACATGGAATTATGATGTATAAATGTATTTGGTTATGTGGAGAAGGTTATCATATTCTTTAAAGAGTTATTAGGTAACTTATATTTCGTAGAGTTGTGCACCATGCCCACATTTTGTACATGGTGTGTACTTATGTTATGTTATGATATCTTAAGAATTTGGTTCATTGCATGGTTCATTACATTGTACAATTTTTTACAGTGCAACTCCATCGAAATCAATTGTTAATTTCCACTTTCAGATGTCTTCTTATTTTTCGTTCTCACTTTATCAATTAACATTTTTTGGACACTCGATTGTAGGTTGGATGGTGCAAAGTTACAAACTCTTCTAATTTGAATATATTTGGTTCCTGAGTGACTAGGGCTTCAGAAATTTCTCAAGTTTCGAGGATTCTTTGCTCAGACTAACTGGATTCCTCAATAATTTCATCCACATCCATAGCTTGTGAGATTTGTTGGGTTTTAGGTACACCTAACCCTGTTTTTTGTGTATCCATTTTTCTTTTGGCGGAAGTGTATACAATATGAGAATTTTCAATATTTTTCTTTGGTGGGTCCTTATCATCATCATCGTCTGAAATTTTGGTTGGTTTTTTCCTCATCTCCATACTACTACTCTTTCATTTTTTTCTTATCGGAGTACTCTTTTGAGACATAGTTAGTGAATTGGGATTTCTATCCGCTATTTCTCTATCGTTCTATTGATATGCTTCATTGGTACTAACTAATTCATCCATGTCATTTAAATCTTTGTCGGTCGAAGTCTCAAGGAGATCTAAATTATCTCCACCCCCTTATTTAATCTATTCGATTTTGGTAAAATAATAAGAATAACCAATTAACGCCATATGTGCAGTAAACATATTGTTTGGGTCGAAACCCTCAACGAATTCAACTTATTTTAGGTTGAGTTGGTCAAGATTACCTGCAAGTTCATCCAAATGGGATATATGTTTTACAATAATTTCTCCAATTTTCCAAAGCAGGGGGGACAATTTCTTCTTTCTCTTCTCATTGAAGAAGTGATCCCAAGTCGTGTACTGCATGTAAACTTCCACAACAAAATATCTGTATCACACATAAAATGGGAGGAGGAAAAGTTTCTCTTCACAACCAAATAACCTTATGATAATATTCAATGGTTTCAAAAACTCCTTTTTCCGTGAGAAAGGTAGCATCTTCAAGTGATAATCTCAATGTATTAGGGCCAAAGACCATTTTTTTAAACTCTCAAATGAAATCGTTTTGAACCGGGTAAAAATAATACTGAGCTTTGTGCCTCCACATGGCTAGATACCATGTGAAAATTGGTTCCACCTTAAAAGCAATTCTCCTTTCCCTCGGCAATTCCTCAAATACATGGAAATACGTTATGGGTAAAATAAGATAGGATGTCATATAAAATTTGTCGGCCTTTTTCAAATTACTCAATTGAAATGAGACTTCACTAGAAATAATGTGACAATATTTTTGAATTTATTACAAAGTTTATGAGATCTTCATTAATTTAATAACGGAATTATGTTCACACAAGTGGAGGCTAATGTGGCAAGGAAAATAAATGTGATGGGAAGTGGCGATGGGATGTCGTTGCGGATAAAAAGTGGTTAAGTATGGAGGTGAATTACAAGGAATGAAAGGTACATTATGTAGAATGTGAGACTGCGGGTTGGCATGCATGTGGGTCTGGGAGCATACAAGAATGAAAAGGTAAAAGTGAAAATGCCTCGCACCCGAAGTAAGAAAAATGACTAAGTATGGGTTTTTGAGAATCCAGAATCATCTTCCATTTGGATAATGGAGTCAAAAATAAAAGAAAATGAGAAAAGAAAGAGAAAAAACTAATAGGATATTTACAGAGTACCAAGTGTGATTATATATAGTTTTTTACTAAGGGGGGTTAACAGAAAAAATGTTTTAGATGTTTCTCATTCACAGGAAACAATTGAATAATTCCCTTCATATCCTTCAACAAGTATTAATTTTAACCAATAACCTTCTCAATCTGATATGGGCCAATCCAAAGAGCTTCAAATCTTGTGTGGAAGGATGGTTTTTCCTTTTCTTTGTTCCACAAAAAAAAACAGATTGATCCTTTTGAAAATCCTTTGAAGTAGTACATTTTTCAAAGTATTTTTTGACCACCTTTTGTCTTTTGTTCATTTCCATTATTGCTTGTTCCCTTTGTTCTTCAAGTTGTAGAAGTTCGTGATACCTTTTTTATAACGGTGATTGTTCTTATTTTTCTTCAACATCTGTAGTGAGTGAAAGGGAATTCAATTCTAAATGTAGAGGTATTATTGCTTCTTTCCCATACACTAAAGTATATGGAGAATGTCTAGTACTATATTTTTGAGTAAGACAACTTGCGCAGAGTGCATCTATAAACTTGTTATGCCAATTCTTGTGGTTGGTCTCAATTGTATTTTTGATAATTTGAATCAATGTTTTGTTTGTTGACTATGTCAAACCATTTCCTTGTGGGTAATAATTGGATGACTGGCCCATGATGATAACATATTCTCCACAAAATTTTGTAAATTTTGACCCAATAAAAATTGAGCCATTGTATGTTATGAGTTTTTTTGGTACACCAAATCTTGACAAAACATTTTCCTTTAAGAGATGAATTAACTGATTTGAATTTGCATTTCTCAAAGCCACTACTTCTTTCCACTTTGTAAAGTAAGAAGTTGCATTAATGATAAAAGAGTGTCCTTTTCTAGACTTAGGGTTTATTGGACCAATCATATATAAACCCCATTGAGAAAATGGTTGATCCACCATTGTATATTGTAATGGCATTGCAGCTCTTTTCATTTTCCCTAAGAAAGTCTGACATGGAATGCATTTTCGAACAAACTCATAAGAATATTTGAACATATTTGGCCAATAATAACCAACCCAAATGATTCATGAGCTATCACAACTGACAAAAATTTCCACCACAAACACCACTATGAAAATCTCAAAGCATTTCTATGGAATTCGAATAATCCAAGCATCTTAATAGGACACAATCAAAATTTCTTTGGAACAGTACACCGGATAATAGAATGTATTGATTTGTCTTCATTTTTAGGGTTCTTCTTTCTTTAGAAGACATTTCAAGAGGGAATTTACCAGACTTCAAATAACAAATTATATCCTTATACCATTCTGAATTTACTAAACTTGTTCTCTATATTACAACATCAAATCCACTGGGAGGAGAGATGTTCAGGGATTTGATCCCAGTCATGAATTTACATAATCCATGTCCTTTGACTACTTTCACGGGTTTAATTTATAGATCATATTCTTGAAGATTTGCCAACCAATTTTCCCATCTTCCTTCTCTAAGTTGTTGATTCAACAACATTTTTACGAGTGAATGTGGGATATAAGCAATGATATGAGCTAATAGAATGTATGTTCTAAAAAGATCAATTTCTTTAACCAAGGAAAGAGCTTATTTCTCAATGATTGAGTAATTTAATAAATAATAATGCAAGGTTTTACTCATGAAAGTAATTGGGAGTTCTTCCAGTTTTTTTTATTTTTTTGAGTTAGGATAGAGGCAATGGTTTCTTCTAAATCAAATGAATACAATATGAATTATTTTTCAAAATCAGGGCTGACAAGAACCAGAGAGGTAGTAATGGCATGTTTCATTTCTATGAAGGATTTCTGAATATATGGTGTCCATTCAAATTTTGTATCTTTCTTTAACAACTTTTTTATTGCCTTGACAATGGTAGCATAATCAAGAACAAACCATCAAACAAATTTTATCTTTCCAAAGAAATATTTCACTCATTTTCTTGATGTTGGAGGGTTTAGGTCATTTATTTATTTGACTCTTTCTAGATCAATGTATACTCCTTCTTTGCTTACCACATGGACTAACAACTTTCTTTATGTTATGAAAACAAGAAATTTTGGGGATTCAATGATATTCCATATATTCTACATCTTTCAAAGACCTTTATGAGATGCTTGATATGTCTTTTGTCTTAATTTTGAATAGAATGTTAGTTCATCTTGATAATATGCCATAAATTTTCCAATGAAATCTTTGAAAGTGTGATCCATTACTCTCTAGAATGTTGCACCGGTGTTTTTCAATCTAAATGGCATTATAATATAAGCATAGGTTCCCCATGGTGTGTATGGATGTTTCTCTTTACATATCTTCTTCTACCACAAGAACCTGGTTATAACCTGAAAACCCATCTAATATAGACATTAATGCAGAACCAGTGACTTGTTGAAGAAGCATCTCCATATTTGGCAGTCAGTAATTTTGTTTTATGCTCACTTGATTAAGATCTCTGAAATCAACACAAAGGTGGATTTCATCATTCTTTTTTCTTACTGCCACGGGATTTGAGAGCCACTCCAAATTTTTGGTAGAAAAAATTATGCAAACCTTCTTTAATTTCTCAATTTTTATCTTCACTAGAGGATTTATCTTGGGATTTATCATTCTTAACTTTTGATTGAAAGGTTTTCATCTTTATTTCAAAGGTATGACATGTTGAAATATGGACTTGTCATATTATTTCAAGTCATCTTAACTCCAAACAAATATGTCTTAAATTATTTGAAAATATGGGTATACTGATCGATTTCTTCAATAATGCAACTGGAATCCAAATTTATGTATTTTGGAAAATTGGGAGTGCCAATGTTTAACTTTTATGTTTATTGAACCTTTATGACAGATGGTTCTTTAAGTGGGTCTAGAATCTTTGTTTGGTCATCTCTTGTAAAAAGGGATTCTAAAATGATACAACTCTTGGGACTAAATTTAAAATTTTGATCATACACCTCCCTCCAAGGACTTTGATCTTATTATGAATCATTAGAAATCATGGAGTCATTATCAGTAAAGAAGTTTACAGAATGCTCATCATTTTCAAAGACTTGTAAATATTCTTGGTTATCTGGTATTGAAGGTTGGAAAATTGTATTTACATGGAAAGTGCTATGACCTTGAGAACATTTTGTATTGAAAATAGATGTGGCCATTGCTAATGAACATGTATTTGGATTCCTTTCTCTAGGAATAAAATATATATTGAAAGAATTGAAAGAATCCATGAGTTCACAAACTCTTATTGCATAACGTTTTAGTTTCTCCTTTTTAATTATATATCTCTTTCTGATATGATTGATGATCAAATTTGAATCACCAGTGACTACCAAATTTTCAACTTTCATTTGAAGAGAAAGAATCATCCCTTGAAACAATGCATCGTATTTTGCTTTGTTATTTATACATGGAAACTTAAATCTAATTTCATGTGGATATATACCAAATTGAGGGATTTTAAAATGATTCATTCTCTATTTGCATACTCGAAACAATCATCATCAAATGATACCTTCTAGAAGCCCTAAAAATATTTTTCTTCATCTTGTTTAGGAAGATTGATTTGTTCTAAACTGAGAACAAAATATTTTCCAAGTACTACATCAATAAAATTATGCATTACTTCGTTCTCTTTCTTCTTGAAACATATAGTTATCAAGGGACCCTGATCATTGTTCCATATTTGTTAGGAAACGTCATACAACTTCCATCATTCATAATATGTCCTCCAATTAATGAACACCAATCCCTTCCTAATACAACACCATATGTTGGAGGCAAGTCCACAATTATAATAATGAAAAAAGTCATGATGTGAGGTGTTTCACTTATCCATAGACGGAATTATTTTATCTTTCCATAGGATGGAACCTTTCTAGAATCAAAGGCATATATAGTTTCTCCAATCTCATAGTATTTTGTACATCTCATTCCCAACGCTTCCATGACTCATAAAGGCATGATATTATTGGTAGCTCCACTATCAACCAGAAAATTATGTAATGTAAAGTTATGATTTTCTATGGATATGTAGAAAGGTGGGATTTTTCCTCTTGGTATTAGTAATGAGACATTTTATTGTTGTCTCGTGTTTATGACAGCAACTTCTATTCTTATTTATGAATCATCAAGTATTTTTTTAAAAAATTCTCTTTGTTGTGGTATCTTCACCACCTCCAATAAGGGAAAGGTAATTCTGAGTTTGGATAAATCATCAATCAGATTATAATCCATCTGTAGTGGAGTCTTTGTCTGTTTAGAAACTATGTGTTGCTTCGTTGGTTCTTCATTATTATTTTGTATCTTCTCCTTATCAAGTGTTTCCTTTTTCTTGAATTTATTCACTTGTGCTCTAGTTTGGACAACATTATATTGTGAATATTATGTATCTTCTTGTTCATCGAAAATATAAAAATGTGATGTTCCTTCATCCATATATACTAACTCTAAAACCTCATTTTGGGTTACATATCCTTCTTGATCAAAATTTTCAAATATTTATTCTTCCATGATTTCTTCTAATACAACAACATTAGGATTTGGCACTCTTGGTGCCCTTGGGCTATGTTAATAAACTGTATCATATTCTATTCTTGGATCTTGTAATGAGTCTCTTATTTTTGGATTAGGTGGAGTAAGATTATCACCTCTTTTCAGCCTAGTAATCTCATTCTGCATTTGTCTGATGATTTTTCTCATTTGAGAAATCTCTATTTTATGTCTTGTTTCCCGAGAAACTATTGGATCATTTATGACATTAGGGGGAACCCCTTGGACGATCCCTCTACCATTTCATTTATTTTAAACCGTTCTTGAAGTATATGGACCTTGATTTGATATGGCAAGAGTATTCATTTGTCTTTACACTTTCCCAAGAATGATTTCAGTATCACCATTGGTATCCAGCATAATTATTCCATATTTGTTGTCTTCTGAATGGCTCCATCTAAATCATTTATTTGTGAAGATATAATTTCATAATTTACATTTGTAGGCATTTCATTTTTATAACATCCAAATATAACAAGAACATTTCGATGTTGTTCTTCTGGGATTTGATTTAGAGTCTTAAAGAATCATAAGTTGAAATATTTATTTCTCTCTCCTTTATTGAGATGAATTGAGTAAATTGGATGAGAAGAGTATGATATGCAATAGGAGGTGCATACATAGTCATAAGAAGGTTTTCAAAATCATCAAATGATCCTATTGATTGAGTTGGTAGAGAAAGATAGCATTCATACGTTGGACCTATTAGGGTTTGTAGAAAGACTATGACCATGAAATCATCATGTTCGACCAAATGTATATCGCAAACACTCAAAAAAAGATCCATATGTATTCTTGGTTCTATGAACTTGTTACTTGAGAATACAGACAAGAATCCTTGAGGTAATGTTGGCGAGGTGTGTTGTTCTCTTTGTAAATTAAGTGGGTCATTTCTACCCCTTCTTATTGTATTTATTTTTCTATTATTTTCTTCCCTTTCTTCATTGGGAATTTCATTTCTTCGTTCTTCTGTCTTCCATGGTTAGGGTTTCACTTATTTCTAAATTTGAACTTTTACCAACCTTGTAGATTAAGAGTTTATTACTTGTACTGCTTGTTAGTACACCTTTAAAAGGTTCTAGTTTTCTTTTTGAATTCATTGTTGTCTTGTTTGTCTCAAAGATATTGCTCTTTCTTCTTCTTTGGCAAGGGTTTCCCAAGATCTTTCAATTTCAATACAGCTCTTAGTTTCTGTTAACACCAAATCATACATTTGATGCAAAACACCTCCTTGATTTCTAAGTCATACGTGTAATTGGGGTTGATTTGGTTCTAGTTGAGTCATCAAAATTCTAGTCTTCAAAACTAGTCTTTTATTCTCCCTAGTATGATCACAAAAAATGTTGATCTAAAAGACTATTTTATGGTCTTTAAATCAACCCCATAAGGATAATATCCCCTTGAATTTTTTAATAGCTAGTACTCCTCTATGTTGGAATACTGAGAGGCGGGGGGGTGAATTAATTTTACCACTTTCAATCACAATATATATAAACTTCAACTTTATCAGTAGTATTCAATAGTTTATCACTTATGCATTCAATACATCATTGCATCATAAATAATATCATTCATCATTGCATAATAAACAACCACAGATACACAGTACACCAGAATTTACATGGAAACCCAAATGGGAGAAACCATGGAATGTTTTATTATATATATCAAAAATACATTCATAGAAAGCACCAACTTTCCAATTCTCCAGTGCCAACTGGAAGGAGGCTTCAACTTGAAGGAAGCTACAACTCCCTAAATTCTCCAGCTACAACTGGAAGGGGGCTCAAACCCCCTAGTTTACAGGCTCCAACCTGAAGGAAGCTCCAACTCCCTGTGTTCTTTGGATCCAACAAGAAGGAGGATATGACCCCCTAATTTACAGGCTCCAACCTGAAGTAAGCTCCAACTCCATGTGTTCTTTGGAACCAACCCAAAGGAGGATACAATCCCCTTTCCTTGCCCCATCCTAGCACCCTGAAATATAAGTGTAGACTCAAACTGTCACTACCACTGATCAACCTGTAACTGCCACAGTCATCAACCAACCTGTCACTGTCATTTTCACATCAACCTATCACTATCATTGTCATATCAACCACTCATTTTCACTCTATCACATCAACCTATACCTGATGATCAACCAATCATCCAACCTGGCATTGTCCATGTCACCATCATTGTCACTATCATTGTCATTGATATATCATCATCAACTAACTATAACTAGATCCACTCTCATGGATACCAAAACTATCACCATACCATGTACATCAACCATGTACCAAAACCTGTACCATATCATGTACATCAACCATGTACCATATCATGAATGTACCAAGATCAACAAGAAGTGCCTCTAGCAATGTACCATATCATCATCAACGTATGAACCATAACATCACCAAGATGTGTCTCAATATCACCAATCATGTACCATAAGATATGCCAAGTTTTGGTACCATAACATCAATGATAAACCATATACCTCAATTGTATAACAAAACCATGTACCAAGTACCAAGCATCAACTATGTACCAAATGATGTGCCTCAACCAAATACCATAAGATGTGATAAAATCACCATGATATATACCAAACCAAATACCAATATAGACAAGATATGCTTCTAATCAATGTACAATCATGTAACACAACATCCAATGCATGTACCTCAAACATGTGCCATAACCTCATCAAGAAGTGCCTCAAACATGCATCAATATCACCAAGAAATGTACCTCATACATGTACCAACATATTCCTCACACTATGCACATAATATGTTCCTCAAGAATGTACAAATGTCTAAAAAATATACCAAATACATGTCTCAAGCATGCACCATAACATCACCAACATGTAACAAATATATACCTCAAACCATGTGCCTCAATCATGTGCCAACATCCATAAACCATGTACCA
The DNA here is from genome assembly GCA_009831015.1 of Picea engelmannii. Taxonomy (NCBI): domain Eukaryota; kingdom Viridiplantae; phylum Streptophyta; class Pinopsida; order Pinales; family Pinaceae; genus Picea; species Picea engelmannii. The sequence goes on from ML778127.1 coordinate 1,052,702, forward strand.
AGAGACACCATCAAACACATTCCATATCACTCATGATATTCCTCAAGAATATACCACATATAAAATCATATTCCAAGTATCTAAGACATGCCTCAAGGTATATATCAAAACTCACAAAGACATGCCTAAGCATGTGCCAAACCTTCCAAGATGCAAACCTCAAAACGCATAGAGCAACATACCTTTAAACATGTAGCTGAATTGATACCAAGATTTCATACATGTAACTCTTCCTTAGCCTCAACAACTTGGTACTAGCATCCTCCCCAAATTTTCCTTAGCCTCACAAGACTAAGACCATTCAACTAGCAGTGCCTCGCAGGGGAGCCTTGTGGGACACTAGTAGTTTGACCCACGAGGGTCATCCAAATTAGGGTTTCATAGAAAACCCGCGCTCTCCTCTGCAATCCCAAAAAATTCTCACTCCTTACTCTTTTGTTTCCTCGGATTCATCGTTTCAGATTCGCCAATAGATCACTTGCTAACATATAATATATTCAATAAAATCATGTGTGCAAGTGTACAAATGAGAGGCTTCTTGTTGTGTATTTATATACTTTTCCAAGTGAATTATTTCCTTAACTTTAGGGTCAACCTGTAATTTCTTGTTTTAACCACTTTACCCTTTAATTAATGATTTGTAACATCGTGTTATAACCTTTTAGGGGATTCTTAACCATTCTTCAGGGCTTCCAACTTCATGACCTCATAACTCCTCAACCGTGAGGAACTACGTGGCATACCACCTACCGTTGGAAATGATATGATGAGGACTATCCATAATTGAGTGTGTTACATGCATTTACACTATCCTTCATGTCCTTATTCCTCAAAAAAATTTGGGTTTCATGACCACACCTCTGGGGCTTCTTGTAGACTTCGTCAAATGCACCCATCACATTTGTTGACATTAAATATGATCACTTATGTTGACATCAATGAAAAACAACTATCCAACAACATCAATAACAACCAACTATCCAACAATATCCCCCTTTGGCATTTATAACAACACTCATACTCCACCTGTGTCCAATGCTCCTGATATTTCTCTCCTCATGTTTCTCTCCCCCTTTGACATCAATGGAAAAGGGTATCTCCCCTTGGGGATTCTCCCCTTGTATTCATTATTCTAATATTTATCTTTTGATCTTTCTCTTTCTCCCCCTTTGACATCATGGGTAAAAGGGTAACTCCCCTTGTCGATATGTCTCCTCCTATCTTTATGCTTCTAATCTGGTCTCTCTCTTTGACAATTTCTCTCCCCTTTATTTCTCTACAAGATGTCGTGTATATAAATGTGGGGTTTCTTGTACTTTCTTTCTTTCCTCTCTTTTGGTGTTTCTTTTCCATTGGTGCTTCCTCTTGTAATTCACTGGCATATACAAAAAGCATTCAAAAATTACTTGACTTCAAATCTTCATGGCTTGTCAAGTTCCCATTAATGACCATACTCTTCATCAATTTTCCTTTGATGGTATGGCTTCTGCTAATGATTTATCTTCCCTTCTTTTGTTATGCCTTTCACTACTTGATTTCTTGTGACTATTTGATTCTACCTTTCAATATGCTTTTATCCACTATTATGCATCTTCTATGACTCATGTCTTTTGTATCTTCCAAATATCTCATGAATCCTTATTTGTTCATAAAATTTTCCATTATTTTGCTACTCAAGTGCACACAATGTTGACCCATCTGTCACTTTACCATTTTAAAGACTTCTTTGAATCTTCTGCAACTATTCACTACATATTCCTATTTTTCAAATTGTCTATTCAATATGTAAATTAGACTCTACATGTCTATAATAATTTGTACTGAATATGTCCCTACCTGAATACATACATGGAATCTTCTATACAATCATGAACCTCTTCCTAAGAAGTGTACCAATCATATACTTCATAACTATCGGTTGATACATGCATAGGAATGTGTTTCGAAATTTCCTCCTCAAAAAATCAAACTGTCACAATACATTCTGCACTTTTGTCATCAAACCACTCTGAAACTACCTTCCCAAAATCTGCAAACACTTCAGACTCCTCTAAAGATAGTTCTTTGATCTGTAAAGTTGTTTCTTAGACTCCCCCTATTCAATATTCATATTTATTGGAATTATCCAAGTCAGATGGATCAGAAAGGTGGAGGAAGCTGCCCTAATGCTGAGTAATCTTCCTCTTAATAATCTTCCTAAATTTTGAGTACATCTTCCTCTTTATCATCTTCCTTAATTATGACATCTTCTTCTTTTCCTGTAGATTTGTCATGATCTCATATTACTGCAAATCCTGAGAGTATTACTTATGGGTGTTCTTCATTCATTCATTCTTAATTTACTTGTTCTTATTTTCTTTTCCAAATATTTTTATATTTGATACCAGTGTTCTCTTTCATACAAGTATTCATCATGCTTCTACAGTCATGAGTTATGTGTCCATAGTTATGGCATTTGTAACATTCAATATTGTATGGATTCACATACACATTTCTTGCTTGACCATTTCTTCCATAATGTCTGCAATCTACAGCTTTATGTCCAAAGTTTTTACAAGTAAAACAATGACCATAAAATAAACTTTGATACCTAGGAGTGAATTATCTTCTTTGTGTTGTAGTCCTTCTGAACTCATTCCTTGGATAATCATGATCTTCTCTTATGTTGTTTCCTTCAGAATGGTTGAAGCTTCTTTGATACCTTAATATAGAGGGTCTTCTTTGATATTTTTGTCTTCTATATTCTTCTTCTTAAGTTCTCTTCATTTCTGGAATGTTATTCTTTGAGGGATCACATTCTTCCTTCTTAATAGGGCCTTTGATGGCTTCTTCATAACTCTTAGCCTTCTCGTCATTCTTCCTTTCTAGAAACTGGAAACACTTTCCTTCAACTTGCTTTACTAGAGGTGTGGAGATTTCTCTCTCTTCAATGTTCTTATTGAGTTTGACAACTTTAACTCTTAATGTAATAGCTTCTTCTTCAAGATTCTCACAATATTATTCTGTCTTCATCATTTGGATCTTCATGACTTCTTCCTTTCTCGTTGCTTCTTCAAGTTGGGTCTTCAAGGAGACAATTTATTCTTCAAGTCTTATTTATTGTTGACTAAATTATGCTTCAAGCTTGTTTAAGTCCTCAAATATTTCCTTGAGATGGATAGTCATAATATTTTCTCTCTTCTCTACTTCATTTCTTTGTGCTACTATTTCAGCTTCCAAAAAACAAAAATCTTCCAACTAACTTTTGCATGCTTCTTCAATCCTTCTGGCTTCTTCTAATTGGAATTTTAGGTTTGTAATCATTTGTTTTACTCTTCAGAGTTGGGATTTTGAGACCCTTTATTTACATGGATAAATTATTCCTTGAGTGAATTTTTCTTCCTTCTTTCTTTCGTCATATCGTCTAAAGCACTGATTAAATTTGCTTCAAGATTTTCTATGTCTTATTCACAATATTCTTCTTCTTTTTAATCTGCCTGGCATATTTATTTTCATTATGCTTCAACATCTTCTTTATTCTTATTAGCATCCTCTGGCTCTGCAATAGAATGGTATTCCTTAAAGTATGGATTATGTAGATTATCCCAAAGTTCTTTCGTCAATGAACATTTTCCCACTTTGTCTTTTACTGGATTAAGTAATCCTTCCAAGATGAAATCCATAACTATTTTTGTGTTTCTCTTCAATTTATTTTTGGTTGTATTCTTTGTTTTCTTTGAAGTGGTGTACTTGTAACCACTGATTTCCAAACATCATACCCATGTGCTTGTAAAAATGGTTTCATTCCTATGCTCCATATCTCATATTTCATACCGTTTTGACCATATTGGTGTTCCATTTACTATGTGCCTCATGAATATTGGTGTTCCATTATCTGTGTAATCCATGACCTGCCTTCCAATGGTTAGACTATTTTCTTGAAGGACCTTCTCTAATACCAATTGTTGAAATACTAAGAGGGGGTGAATCTTTATGAGCACTTTTTACCACTTTCAATCACAGTATATATAAACTTCAACTTTATTAGTAGTATTCAATAGTTTATCACTTCTGCAATCATTATATCATTGCATCATAAATAGTATCATTCATCAGTGCATAATAAAAAACCATAGATACACAGTACACCATAATTTGCATGGAAACTGAAATGGGAGAAAATCATGGAATGATTTCTTATATATATCAAGAATAATTCCATAGGAAGCACCAAATTCCCAATTCTCCAACACCAACTAGAAGGAGGATTTAACCCCCTATTTACAGGCTCCAACCTGAAGGAAACTACAAAACCCTGAATTATCCCGCTATAACTCGAATGAGGCTCCAACCCCCTAGTTTGCAAGCTCCAACCTGAAGGAAGCTCCAACTCCCTGTGTTCTCTGGCTCCAACCAGAAGAAGGCTATAACCCCCTGATTTACAAGATCCAACTTGAAGGAATCTCCAACTTTATGTTTTCTATGGAACCAACTGGAAGGAGGCTACAACCCCCTTTCCTTGCCCCATCCTACCACCCTAAAATACAAGTGTAGACTCAAACTATCACTACCATTGATCAACCTGTAACTACCACTTTCATCAACCAACCAATCATTGTCATTTTCACATTAACATGTCACTCTCACTATTATTGTCGCATAAACCAATCACTATCACTATGTCACATCAAACTATACATGATGATCAACCAATCATCCAACCTATCACTGTCCCTATCACCATCATTGTCACTCTCATTGTCACTGATATATCATCATCAACCAACTATAACTAGATCCACTCTCATGGATACAAAAACCATCACCATACCATGTACATCAACCATGTACCAGAACCTGTACCATATCATGTACATCAACCATGTACCATATCATGCATGTACCAAGATCACCAAGAATTTTCTCTATCAATGTACCATATGTTCATCAACTCATGAACCATAACATCACCAATATGTGTCTCAATATCACCAATAATGTACCATAAGATATGCCAATTGTAGGTACCATAATATCAATGATCAATCGTATACCTCAATTGTATACCAAAACCATGTACCAAGTACCAAGCATCAACTATGTACCAAATGATGTGCCTCAACCAAGAACCATAAGATGTGATAACATCACCATGCAATATAAAAAACCAGATACCAAGATAGCCAAGATATGTTTCTAATCAATGTACAAGCATGTACCACAACATACAATGCATGTACCTCAAACATGTGTCATAAGCTTATCAAGAAGTGCCTCAATCTTGTATCAATATCACCAAGAAATGTACCCCATACATGTACCAACATATGCCTCACACTATGCACATAAGATATTCCTCAAGCATGTACAAATGTCTCAACAACATACCAAATACATGCCTCAAGCATGCACCATAACATCACCAACATGTAACCTAGATATACCTCAAACCATGTGCCTCAATCATGTGCCAACATCCATAAACCATGTACCAAGAGATACCATCAAACATGTGCCATATCACTCATGATATTACTCAAGCATATACCATATAGAAAACCATATGCCAAGTATCCAATACGTGCCTCAAGGTATATACCAAAACTCACAAAAACATGCTTGAAGCATGTGCCAAATATTCAAATATGCAAGCCTAAAAACAGATATAGTAACATACATTTAAACTTGTAACTGACCTGATACCAAGATTTCGGACATGTAACTCTTCCTTATCCTCAGCAACTTGGTACTAGCATTCTCCCCAAATTTTCCTTAGCCTCGTGGGACTAATACCAATAAACTAGATGGGCCTCTCGGGATGAGGGTCGTACAACCTGCAAGGGTACCTCATGGGACACCAGTAGTCTGACCAATGGGGTTCAGCCAAATTAGGGTTTCACAGGAAACCTGTGCTCTCCTCTGTAATCCTGAAAATTTTTCACTCCTTACTCTTTCGCTACCTCAGATTCATCATTTCATATTCACCAATAGATTACTTTCTCACATAGAATATATTAAATAAACTTGTGTGTGGAAGTGTACAAATGAGAGGATTCTTGTTGTGTATTTATACTTTTCCAAGTGATTTATTTCCTTAACTTTATGGTCAACCTGTACTTTCTTGTTATAACCACTTTACCCTTTAATTAATGACTTGTAGCATCTTGTTATAACCATTTAGGGTCTTCTTAACGATTCTTTAGGGCTTCCAACTTCATGATCTCATAACTCATCAACCGTGAGGAACTACATGATGTACCACCTACCGTTGGAAATGGTATGATGAGGACCATCCATATATAACTTTGTTACCTGCATTTACATTGTCATTCATGTCCTTATTCCTCAAACAACTTTGGGCTTCATGACCCCACCTATGGGGCTTCTTGTAGACTTCTTCAAATTCACCCATCACATATATTGACATCAATGAAAATCACTTTTGTTGACATCAATGAAAACCAAATATCCAACAACATCAATGAAAACTAACTATCCAACACTCTGTATTTTTAATTGCATGCAAAAATATAAGCAATGCCTGAGAAGGATCGAGCTTATTTTAAATAAATATTCAAATGCAAGAGTACCTGAGACAGGACCAGGTATTTCAATAAAGAAAATATTTACAATATATTTACAGGTATCGTAAAAAAATAAAGTATGAAAATAAATAGGATGACATTTCCATCACAACATTTATCAAGACAGTATCGATATTCAAGGAAAAGAAACAAGAAGATATGGTAGGGATATGGAAGAGAACTCTAAATTATATTTTCATCAGGCACAAAAACGTTTATGATAGATAAGCATTTGAAATCGCATGCTTGATATCAAAGCCTCTAAGATCGCAATAATTTGATATCCCAAAATAGTTCTTTGGGAACCTCAAAAAATAGCATATGTCTTTAAAAAAATCATGGTAAATGTATTGAAAATAAAGATTTGTGTTTGTCCTTCAAAGAGGATTGGGATGAAGCTCCCACAAACCATGAAGTGAAAACACTATGATGGAAATTTTTTATGAACCTTTTACTTGCTTGAAGGCGCTTCTTTTGTAGATGCTTTGAAGTGGCATAGATGCAACAACCATTTCTTGTTGTTTTGGCTTGGTGATTTTGATTAAGTATTTTCTCAACCAATATTAAATATATTCCCTCATGGGGGCCACCGTGATCTCATACCTTGTCTTTATTTCTAGCAATCATTCTCCATTTATCTTGGGTCCATGCCTGACATGTGTCATCTACTTCATCATTTATGTTGATGTATCTGACGAGCAACCTTTCTATTTCCTCCTCAGAGGATTCTATTGATTATGTTAGCACTATAAGTCACCTCCAGATTGTGTTGGAGGTAAGCCCAGTACCCATCAGAGTTTTATTTCACAGGTTGGTTTTAAAGAGGTCAAATGGGCGCAGACTCAAGATGATATCGTTTTAACTTAGAAATCTGGACTAGCATGCATAATCAACTGAGGTCTGGAATCAACTTCAGCCAGTAAGTTAGAGTAAGGGTGAATAGAGGGAAGACTTTGGTGAGGAAAGTGTAGAGGTCTATCATGGACATTAGGTCTTCCAGCAGCCCAAGGAGGAAAAACTTAAACACAAGATCCTCTTGAATTCAAATCTCAAAGAAACTGAAAGAAATTATAATAACACTATAATCAAGCATTCATCATAATACACTTACAACAATCCATGTGAATCAGTCATTCATGAACTCTTTCAGTATCAAAGGCAAATAAGATGGAGTAAGAAAGTTGACTTATATTAACCAATATGTCTCAAAAACAAATACATAACCAGAGAACCAGTGTTCTTCATCAAAAGTTTACAATACGGGAGCACTTCTCAACCATCGACCTTAACAAAATATCAAAATTGTCTATAAATACCCAGCAATGCATCAACCATCAGGAGTGTGATCGGAACACTGCCTTCAAAGCCTTCATTCGGTGCCTGCTCTGTCAAATTGTCCAGGTTTTCTCATGTCAGACGCGAGCCAGGCGCAGTTATTTGCTTTACAGGAAAAATTTCCCATAAGGAAGCTTCGGATCGCCAAAGTGCCTTCATGGTTGCGCTTTGAAATGCTTTCCATTTATGGGGTGAGATGAGGTCTCAACTACCACCCCCAATATTCAATAACTACCTTCATCGAGATCAGGACAGGGCATGACACTCATGAATGTTTCCAGGTGGTACCATACGAATTTTTTTTTAGTCAATCCCGACATCTCGAGGCCAAGCAAATCTCCTTCTCTGACCAATACGAACGCTTTCAGTCTTTGGTGGATATCCTTTCCATCACTCCATATTCAATGTGACCTAGGGACATGAACCTATGCAATTGCGTGATTGTGAGCGTGACCAAGGGTGGTTTGAAAGCAAACCTCTTTTTTCCCCACAATTCACCATGAACCGCCATGCGTCCCTTTCCAAAAACCATGGTTCCGATTGCAGCTCACCCTTGAATTTTAAACATGCACACCTTTTGATCTTGCAATGTAGCGTGATCATTGATCTTGTGATCTGAGATGAGGCTTCCTGATCAAAAACCCAACTCTGGCGCTTTAGATCAACGGATCGGATCTTCCCTCTTCGAATCAACAATTGAGATCTGCTTCGTGAATCGGCCTTCAGGAATTTCAATTCTCAAACCACATTTCCCTATAAGAAAATCCTCTGGAGCTGAGGATCTGATGACATGTGGCATTCTGTATTTGGACGGCCAAGATCCACTTCAGGTCTCTGGGACTTCGAAAAAATCAAAACTCAAATCTGGCTTACTTCTCCATGGGCTTTTACCCGGAGTTATAGATCTGATGACACATGGATCTGCCTAATCAACGGATCAGATCCATTTTGGGTCTTCAGGATTTTGGCCCTTCGGGATTTCTAATCACTTCTCATTTCAAATCTCCTGAAGCTCATTTCCCCAAAGGCTTGGATCAACTGCCACCTGTCCCCTTTAAGATCAATGGCTCATATTCACTTTGGGGCCTTTTGTTATGGAGCTATACTTCACGCAAGTTTTCACTCCCGATCATTCGTGATTCGTTGATCTGGACTACTCCTAGAATATTCACCACTAAAAGATTAAAACATTATTTTTCTTATGCTTCAATATCGAAACAGATTGTTTAAGAAAGTTGTGATTTTTATTCATGGTTGCGACTTATATGATCAAGGATTTGGACGACTGGCTACGAGCTGAAAAAATAGGGAGACCAGGATGAAATTATAGACTTAGGTAAAAACCACAAACCCATGGGACTCTGACAAGTTCATGTGATAACATTTGGCTCCACAAGAGATGGTATGCCCCCTGCGAGCTGCCAAGAACAAGTAGTTCCAGTTCCTTAGTTGTTGGGTTATGGAGTCGAGCTCAAAACATTTTTTCAAAGGCCGACATGTACACTATTCTACTTATAAAAAGGAAAACAAACACACATGCTCCAGAAAATAGATTATTTATGTACAGTCCTAGCATAACTGATTTTTACAAAGCGTTAGGTGAAAGCAAACTTCCACCATAACCACTCAGACTGTTCGGTAATATAATTCTTCTCTTTACTGCAAATAATCCATAAAAGGTAAGGGAAGTATGACAGCATAAAGAAAACATGTATTGGAATACTGGAAACATCTCTGAATGATGATAATATGAAATATTTTGCAGGATCCAATGCTTTTGGAAAACATAGTTCCATATATAACCCCATAGGGTTGTAAACTTTATAATCAGGAAAGCTTGACTGGTAAGAAATTACCTCCTACTCTTCATCATTCGTACTGGGATATTCATCAAAAATGGGTTTCTTTCCATCAATACCCATAACAACTTCTCCCTCATAATAAAGGATTCCCAAAACATTTGTTTCAGGGATAGAAATGTCCTCTACATTTTTTTCACAAGAGAAACAAACACCCTATGCCTTCAATCCTGAAAATCTAGGAAGAAACAAAGAGAAATATTCACTAGTTCTCTTAACTAGCTTATCATCTATCTCAGTTCCATACTCAGGAGAAATATCTACAGTAGAAAACATTTGCTCTTGGACCTCATAATTTTCAAAAGAGACATTTTGGTCTACATGAACATCTAAAGGAACAGATACCTCTAAAATGATGCCAGATGTTTATGTGCTATGTTTATCATAATGAATATCATCCAACACCTCTAGATCTTCATCGAAAAAAAATTCTTCTGTAGTAACAACTTCATCACAAATATGGTTTTCATGACTAGCAGAATCTTCATGAAACAAGGAAAACTCATCACAACAGTTTTCATAAAGACACTTAGCTGGAAAATAATCTTTATAAAACGAATTGAAAGATACATGAAAACTGGTCAAAGAGTTGATGCTTGCAACGGGAAGAGATCGACACCAATCATGAGCAATCCCCTGTAATGAATACTTGAAAAGATTAATCTGAACATCTTCATGCATGATATGAAGTCAATGAATAAATTCATGAAAGTCTAGAAAATTCTCAGCAGGTACTTCCCACCCTTTTCCTTGGGATCTAGGAAGGATACTTTCCCATTCATCTCTACTAGGTAGTGGGTTAGGGAAACCAACTATTTTTGAAAAATCACAGAAAGAAAACCTCTGAGCTAAGATCTGGACCATTTCAAACCAGTAGAGTTTCCATTGGGTTCTTTAATCATGGAGTCGCCAGGTGAATGATGCGTAGCCTGAAAGCGTTTGGTCCTTTTTCACCATCAAAGACCAAATCTGGTCATTATCATTCTCCCAGAGAGATTTTCAATTCGGGACAGCAACAAAAAACTTTCTGAGAAATCTTTCCTTCTCTTAAATAATCCTCTCTTGTTCAACTGAAACAGTGGAGTTGCCAGGTGCGCAGTTGCAATATTCAATGGTTCTGATATATGATGCACCTTCAGAATCAGAAGCTTCTTTGTTGTTCTATCCCAGGGAAAAAATTTCAATTCGTCCCTAGAAACGACACCAGAAATGTTAGCACTAGAAGTCACCTCTAGATTGTGTTGGAGGTAAGCCCAGTACCCATCATATTTTTATGTCACGGGTTGGTTTTAAAGAGGTCAAATGGGCGCAGACTCAATATGATATTGTTTTAACTCAGAAATCTGGACTAGCATGCGTAAGCTATTGAGGTCTGGAATCAACTTCAGTTAGTAAGTTGGAGTAAGGGTGAATAGAGGGAATACTTTGGTGAGGAGAGTGTAGAGGTTTGCCATGGACATCAGGTCTTCTAACAGTCTAAGGAGTAAAAACGTAAACACAATTTCCTCTTGAACAAAATATCAAAACTGTCTATAAATACCCAGCAATTTTGCAACCACCAGGAGTGTGATCGGACCACTACCTTCAAATCCTTCAGTCGGTGCTTGCTCTGTCATATTGTGCAAGTTTTATCATGTGAGACATGAGCCAAGCACAGTTATGTGCTTTACAGGAAAAATTTCCCATAAGGAAGATTCGGATCGTGAGCGTGCCATCATGGTTGCGCTCTATAACACTTTCCATTTATGGGGTGAGAAGAGGTCTCAAATGTCACCCCCAATCTTCAATAACTACCTTCACCGGGATTAGGATAGGGCTTGAAACTCATGAATTTTTCTAGGTAGTGCCATACGAATTTTGTTTTAGTCAATCCCGACGTCTCGAGGCCAAGCAGATATCCTTTTGTGACCAATACGGACACTTTTAGTCTTTGGCAGAGCTCCTTTCCATCGCTCCATATTCAATGTGACCTAGGGCCATGACCCTACGAAATTGCATGATTATGGGCGCAACCAAGGGTGGTTTGAAAGAAAATCAATTTTGTCCCTGCAATTCACCATTAACCGCCATGCGTCCCTTTCCAAAAACCACGGTTTTGATTGTGGCCCGCCCTTGAAATTTTAAAATGTGTGCACCTTCCGACCTCGAAATGGAGCATGACTGTTGATCTTGTGATCTGAGATGAGGCTTTCTGATCAATGGCCCAGCTCTGGTGCTTTAGATTGACGAATCGTATATTCCCTCTTCGAATCAGCGGCTGAGATCTTCTTCGTGAATCGGCCTTCGGGAATTTCAATTCTCAAACCATATTTCCCTCTAAGAAAAACCTATGGAGCTAAGGATCTGATGACGCATGGCATTCTGGATTAGGACGGCCGAGATCCACTTTGGGTCTCCGGGACTTCGGGAAAATCAAAACTCAACTCTGGCTTACTTCTCCATGCGCTTTTACCCAGAGTTATGGATCTGATGCACATGGCTTTGGTTGATCAACGGCTCAAATCCATTTTGGGCCTTCAGGATTTCTAAGCACTTCTCATTTCAAATCTCTCGAAGCTCATTTCCCCAAAGTCTTGGATCAACTGCCACTTGTTGCCTTTAATATCAACATCTCGTATTCACTTCGGGGCCTTTTGTTCTGGTGCTATACTTCGTGAAAGTTTGCACTCTCGAACGTCCGTGAGCCGCTGATCTGGATTGTTGTCAGAATCTTCGCCATTGAAAGATTAAAACTGTCTTTTGCTTATGCTTCAATATCAAAACAAATTGTTTAAGAAAGTTGTGCTTTTTGTTCATGGCTACGACCTGCACGATCAAGGATTTGGACGACTAGCTATGAACTGAGAAAACAGAGAGACCAAGGTGAAATTACAGACTTAGGTAGAAACCACAAACCCACAGGACTCTGACAAGTTCATGTGATAACATATTCAGTGAACTCATTTCCCCATGCAAATTTAAATACACTTAGTTGGTCCAACAATTGATATTTAGATGAAAGTATTGTGTCCATTAATAGACTCAGGCCATCAAATTCTTTCGTGAGATCAACAAACTTAAATAATAATCCACCTCTTTTGTTCTTCAAAGCATCTAGTTCACTTATCATTTCTCTCAAATTTTTTATTCTCTCTAACCAACATACATTGATTTGTTTCATCCAAATATTTGAAGGAAGGTTTTACTCTCTTCTATGTATATTGCTTAAGCTTGAAACTTTATCGGAGAATGTACCCATAGCATCCTCGTAGAAACCTTCATCACTCTCCATATCTTTTTGAATATTTTCTTTAAAATTTGTAGTTCTTGTTTCAAAGTTGGTGGAGCTCTATGCAAGCTCCAAAATTTATTGAATCAAATCTATTCTTTTTTGTATTCCGTCTCCAACATATTTTCTTATTACTAGCAGAAAAATTGATGAACCTTTACATTTGTTACTGCTTTCTGAGATATCTTCTAAAGTGAGTGTTGGTTGAATTGTATTCAAAGGTTTTGTAAATAAAGGTCTTGGAAGTGAAGTTGCCTATAATTATTTTATTATTTTTTTTAATTCCAAATTTTCTATCTCAATGTTACTGACAAATTTTTGCATGGCTTATGTGGTTGCTTAATGTAATTGGGTAAAATCATGATTATGGGTGTCTATTTTTCTTGTTTTTTGAGAAAAAAAAATATTTTTTCACAAATTCTTCAACTTCTAGTAAATAAAAGTATTTTGTTTATTTAGAATCTCACTTTAAAGTAAAAACAAAATCTGTCAATAATTATGTTAACTTTCTATTGACTATTTTTCAAAAAATATTTATTGAGATCTGATATGTCAACTTAGCAATTGTTTGATAGTATGTTCCTTAAAAATGAAGGGAATGATAATGAGTTATGATTTTCCACAACAATGTATCAACTATTAAACTTTTGTTTCTGACAAACAAAACATGTTGCAACAATCTACAGAGAATCTATTTTATGATGACTATAGTTTTGAATCTAACGAATGAATATTATAATTTCTACAATTTTTTTAAGTTGACCAATCTCAAAAAGTTGCAGATTTTAAACACATTTTTTTCCCATCATGTAATTTTATTAATTTTTACTTAAAAGTAAAATCTAAAAATACCCTTTTGAAGAGGACAGTATAAATCTTCTTAATATGATTTTTCCATAATTTTTCACATTGTATTTTACAGGTATGGATTTTTCGTTTTATTGAATCTTAGTGCCACCTAAAAATATTATGCAGTGATTTTTTTGAAAAATTAATTAAAATTAGATAAAATAAATGAAAATGAATATGAATTGTATCAAATGAAATTAGATTCATTTCTACAAATGTCGCTATTATTTCCGAAACTAAATTCTTTGTATTTGCAGGAGTTCGCTACCTCCAAAGTTGAAGTAACTTGGAGAGAATTGGGAGTTTTTAGTAAATTGTCCTAGTTGCAGGTTTTTGGCCGAAATAATATTTCGGCAAAAAACAATAGGTTTTTTACCAAAAGGTTATTATTAACGAAATCCGTTAAAAATAAACGGACTTCCAATCTTTCAGCTGGAAAGTAATATTTTCAACCGAAAAGTTTATGTCAAAATTTTGTTGGCCGGAGAGATACTAAGAGATGCATCGTTTGGCATATCGATTGGCCTATCATTTGGAGTGAAATTCTATGAATATGATTTCGATTGAACTTTTTTTTCACTATGGTCAAAATAATATAGGATGTCATATAAAATTTGCGAGTCTTTTTCAAATTACTCAATTGAAATGAGATTTCACTAGAAATAATGTGGCCCCAATCTACGATGGCATTTTCATGTAGAGCATCGTGAAGAACATAGATAATATTTATTGGTACATATGATGTGGATTCCATGTCAATAATATGAGAAAATAACCAGGCAAATTCCTTGTATGGGTATTTCAAGGAACTTACCTCAATCTTGGAAGCACTAGTGTTATTATTTGGGTCGACTAGATATTTACTAAGAAACTCTTCTCCTCCTTTTTGTTGTTTGAGGAATTCATTAGCCTCTTTGTCCTTGAATCACATGGTGGATGTAGGGAGTCATATAATTCTGGTAAATATTGAAGGATATAAATAGATAGGTTGATTTCCTTGAAGTAAATGCACACCATTGAACAAACTCTCTAAAATTGTTACCTCTGGAACAAAACCAGCAAGGGATATGCCTGAAGTCCAAAACTGGTTCATATTTTTCTCAATTGAAGTGAGGGCCTTGTAGTAGTTGTATGCTCATGACCACTGGAAATATTGATCTTCACACCCAAGTGTGTTTAGTGTATCCCGCAATAAAATTCATGTCTCTTACTTGAAATTAGTTCCTCTACTTTTTAGCTTTGGAAATAGGTGGCGTTGTAGTTGCAAAGAACCAATATGGTTCTTACGACGAAAATCCATCATAAATGGAATAAATAACTGTAATCCATACTGGACAATAAATATATTGAATAAGAATGTATATAATGAGATAAAATAGATAATATATGATGAATAGATGTACAATGAGAGTGCCAAATATATCAAGAACCTAAAGGCACATATGGTGACCATCCATGAAAGGATGTGTCCCTTATACAATTAATAACTATTTATTATTATTATTATTATTTATGATTATTATCACTTAATATTTATATATTTTGTATGTTACATTGCCTTCCCCTTAAAAATGTTTTTTCCTCAAAGCATGATTAGAGAAGGACCTATCTCTTGTTCTAACTCGAACTAACTTCTCGTGATCTTTTGTTTTGTAATTGTGACACTTGAAGAAACAAAACGATATAATTTTTGAATTCCTAAAGTAATATGTTGCATCTTTTTAGAAGTGATCCATCCCAAATCTACTTTCATTGGAATTGTTTGACAATTGATTGTTCGGATTGGATTTATTATATTAGGATTCCATAGAAGTTGTCAATTTTGTCTTTGTTCTTTTTCAATGTTGTAATTTAGTTGTTGGCAAGAAGAACATTTTTTAGATTCCTCTTGACCTTGTTGTTGGTCGTAACTTCTCTTGTGATTTGGATGATGATAAGGCACCCAAATATCTTCTGAATATTGTTTATTGGATCTTTTTTCAACTTTTGATGTTTATGGTAATTCAATTGCATCAGTGTTTGTTTCTTTCTCTAAGTTTTGGATTTTTTGAACTAGAAGCCTCTTTATTTCAACTGATTTAGTCATTGTGTCTTTGTGATCTAACTCTTCCTGTAAAGACTTCTTATCATGATTTAGCTTTCTAATTTGGGTAAGTAATTCTTGATTAAGGATTCTCAGGCGAGAGCTTTCTTCATCTTTTTCGGATAATTTCTTCTCATTCTTTAACTTCTTGATTTGTTCAACCAAACTTTGATTATGGTTCTTTAAACAAAAATTATCTTCATATTTCTCTGTTAATTTCTTAATGAGATTGTGATTAGCTTGTTCTAACTTCTGATCCCTTGGTTCTTATCTTTTGACTCATTTATCCGTACCAATAACTTTTGGTTATGATTTTTTTAAGTAAGAAATGTCTTTGTCTTTTTCTAGTAATTTTCCCTTAAGATTTTGTTTTTGTCTCTCTTTTAGGTTTTTTAGCATTTGCTCCAACCCAACTTGAAATTGTAAATTTTTGTTGTGTTGTTGATAATGAATTAGTTGGTTCTCTAATTATTTTATTTTCACTTCCCAATGTGTGTCACCTTGATTTTATACCAAAGTAAAAATATTTTTACAATATGGACAAGGGAGAGTTTCATTCATAAGGCCCCTTTCATACTCTTCCTCTTTTGAGAAATAGGGACATTTTGCCGAAAATGTTTTCTTTGTAGATGTCATAGTTCACTTCTTATTTTTTTAATAAATGATAAATCTATGAATTTCAAGAACCCACTTTTAAAACAATACACTTTTCATTTATTTTTTTAAATCCTTTAACTTTCCTCCTTGTCTTTTGTGGATATCTCTAACTCCAAATATTTGATATGATACCCTCTCTTCTTACTTTTCCATGGGCCAATGGTTTACCAAAACCATGGGCTTGTAAACCACCAACAGTAAAATCAGAATTTACTCTTCATTCTTCTTTGGAACTTTTTCTTTTAAACTATCTTTCTTTTTTCTTCTCCCTTTTTTTTCCTTTATTTTTTTTCCTTCTTCTTGATATCTGGTAATAACTTATAATTTCTTGCAACTGAAAGATTATTTCTTCAATGGTATTTTTTTTATGATGTTTTTCGTGGTCAAAGACCTGGAAAAATTAGAGAAACTTGGAAAAAAAATTGTATGAGGCTACAAGCATGTATGGCCAATGGCTAGGATCAACAACAAAGCTATGATACCAATGCAAAGAACCAATATTGTTCTTACGACGAACATCCATCATAAATGGAATAAATAATTGTAATCCATATTGGACAATAAATATATTGAATAAGAATGTATATAATGAGATAAAATAGATAATATATGATGAATAGATGTACAATGAGAGTGCCAAATATATATAGAACCTAAAGGCACATATGGTGACGATCCATGAAAGGATGTGTCCCTTATACAATTAATAACTATTTATTATTATTATTATTATTATTATTATTATTATTATTATTATTATTATTATTATTTATGATTATTATCACTTAATATTTATATATTTTGTATGTTACAGTTGTCGTGTTGACGAGTTCAACTTCGCCTGACAACAAAAAGGGGTACTCCCCGATATAAGGTCCCAATTATACTATACATTGTTTGGTTTAGGATTCCCATCCAGAATTTGGCCCAGCTGCCATTTATTGCTACCTTTTGGTTTTCTTACCAATTACAGTCTGGTGTATCGATGAAGCGGGTGGGTGCAATGCAAAGATGTAGATGAAGACCATGTCTGTAAATGCAACTAATCTATCATTGATCTATGCTAGCCTATCCTAGCTAGGAGAAATGCTAAAGTAATCGGTGAGTTATAATGCAACCAAAACTTTAAACAACATTAATGCAGTTAGTTATATAAAAGATAAATATTGGAAGCAATCGCATACATATGTGCATAATCAAATTAGTCTAGATCACAACAACATATATTGTAATAACTCACAAAACTCAAGAAATTGAAATATTCAAAGGAATAGCAATAACTACAGAATATTAGATATTGTATAAGAATTAGTCTACAACAAACAAAGAATCCTTACAATCCATAGAAACGACAAATATCTTCACTTGAAATAGTTCAAAGCTTCGATCAGTTTCTATACAAAATTTCTTCGATAACATGTTGTCCCTAAGGGCTTCTCAATATTCATCAACATTGTATAAGTTCTCAAAAAATTTCTTGAAAATCCAAAAAAAAAGTCCATGCTAAAGGAGTTTCTAGTATATTTTATACAAAGAGTAGTAACTCCTAGTTGTATTTTCTCCTTCTTCTTGAAGAGGCAGTTACAAAAACTGCCCACGTTCCTTTTTCTCATGAAAAGTGGAAAAAGGATGAAATTTGAGGTAGTTAGGAAAAGGATGAAAGGAAAACGATTGTTTATCCTTTTCCTATGAACTTTTTCTATGGAGATACGTTGTCCATACTTTCAATTGGTTATATAGTTACTCAATCCTTTTGTAAGATAGTTTTTCCAACGTTTCTTTGACCATGGAAAAGCTATCATCCAGGGAACTCATATCTTTCTCCAGTCTTGTCATATAAGCATGTATCATCATGTGAAGCTTCATCAGTTGTAGTAGATGTTGATCAATAAGATCGATAGAGACAAAGGTTGAGGCTTCAACCATTTGTCTCCTTCGAATCGTGCTTTCCTAGACTGCATTCACTAACTCTTCAGTGACCGAATTATTCCCAAGTTCATCTAATATTGGAAAACAGCCATTCCTTATCGACACTTTTGAATCTTTGGAAGTCCTTGAACATATTTGCATTTCCGTGTTTACTTCTTTGTTCGCATGTTTCCCTACCTACTGGTAATGATCTAATGCATATAGGTTTGTCTTCCTTTCTAATTTCGAGGGTATATACATCTCCGGAGGTGCATCAGGATTTTATGATATCCAGATATCAATGTCTTCTATACCTTCATGGATAGTGTTGTATTGTGTCAGTTGCATTTGTATCTGGTTGTTTTGTTCAATAATTGTTGAAGCTGCATTTTGGAAGAGATGCAGGTTGGAACACATATCAATGATGGCACCTTCAAAATCATTACTAACCTTTTCCGTGTTGGTCTTAAAATTGAGAAGTCTACTTTCATCAATATTAACTTGTTAGAGCCTCTCTTCTATCTCCTTGATACTCATTTATTTTTCTTCCTTCTGCTAGAACAACCTATGTATAGTATCAACAATTACATCCATGAATTCAAATCATTCCCTAGTTTTTTTCACATGGTCTTCCCTGACATCTCCTATGACAGGGACCTGAGTCACTTCTAACAAAGGGGCTCGTTCAGCTACTGGAACCTTTTTCACTCTTTCTTGCATGATTCGGCAGGTTTTACTATCATATGTGAAACTGCGTAGATTCAATATTGCGGTTGACTGAAAGGTTCCCAGGGCCCGAGACCTAAACCACTACTTGTTGTTTCTACTCTTGCACATGCGGTGGATGTTCCAAGGATATCCAAATCCATCAATTGTGTGTCACTCTCTCTATCATCAACATTCTTCTTCTTCCTTTGTTCTTTAGCAGTTGTATCTGTTGCTTCCTTTTCTACTAACTCTACTACTATTCTTGTCACTTCAGCCAACTCTTTTTCTTTTTCTACAGCAGCTTTCGCGTCGGCTTCTAGTTTTTCTTTTGCTTCATTTTCCGCATTGTCCTTTGCTTTGTTAGCTTCTAATTTTTGTTTCTTTTTAGAGTCATTTCTCCTCTTAAGTACATTTTATTTGTCTCTTCTCTTTTTATCAGTTGGTTCCTCTTCATCCTCTTTTGCAGAACCTGAATGAGTCGAGACAGAGATAGGCGAATATATCTTAACTTCATCTCTCTCTACATATTTTCTGGATACCTCTCGTGCAGCTTCTTAGTCCATGATTCTAACTTTTGGCTGACCCCGCGTGTTGAAAATGACCTCGTCATAAGTCCTATCATTTTGATGTACTCCTTCTTTTTTCCAGAACTCAGTGGTGTACTCGTACGGGAGTCTCATGCTATGAAAGTGTTCTTTGATGATGTTCTTGGGGTCATGCCTCCTAAATATTTCCTCTCTAAATTGGTAGGAAAGAAAGATGTCTACTTCCACCTGGGCTTGTTTGGTGTTTTCAAATAAGTAGCTGCCATTGTAAAGAGGAAATGGAGGCCAAATGAATTTATTTTATCTATATAACATTCCTCCAACCCCATGTATGATGGTTTGATATGCTACTTCGTAGAGCACAAGCTTGTCAAGGACAAACCAAGGAAGTAGATGGGGTGGTTTCATCGCACCGTATATCCTTATATATGTACCATGTTCCATTAAATACCAATCCTCGGTGTTGACGCATAAAAGTGAAACTTTAGATACCATGCTCACAAATGATTTCCAAGCTTTATTATTTAATTATATTAATAATATACTAGTAGGTGGGACCCCTTGTTTGACTTATGGCACTATGACGGAGAAGCAACACTTATATTTTGTTTTCCTATGTGTTGGTTGCGACACAGATTCTATATCTTATTCGCTTCAAATCATGGTCAAAATGCTTATGATAAGAAATTTTGGGCAAGATGGTTAAAACAGGAAAGAATGTGGTCTTCATTACCTCTCGCAAAATGTGATATGTTTCTTTAATGGGTGAAGGAATAACACTCTAGTTTGATTTTGATTTTATATGGACTATATTGTATATGGGTGATCACCCCAACTCTTGCTACAATTGTGGTGTGCATTGTTTGATGGAAATATTAGTTGTATTCCTAGAAAATAGTCATATGTTAAATGGGATGGTGGCAAAGGTTGGC
>ML778127.1:1078452-1116649 GCA_009831015.1 Picea engelmannii
ATAACTGATTTTTACAAAGCGTTAGGTGAAAGCAAACTTCCACCATAACCACTCAGACTGTTCGGTAATATAATTCTTCTCTTTACTGCAAATAATCCATAAAAGGTAAGGGAAGTATGACAGCATAAAGAAAACATGTATTGGAATACTGGAAACATCTCTGAATGATGATAATATGAAATATTTTGCAGGATCCAATGCTTTTGGAAAACATAGTTCCATATATAACCCCATAGGGTTGTAAACTTTATAATCAGGAAAGCTTGACTGGTAAGAAATTACCTCCTACTCTTCATCATTCGTACTGGGATATTCATCAAAAATGGGTTTCTTTCCATCAATACCCATAACAACTTCTCCCTCATAATAAAGGATTCCCAAAACATTTGTTTCAGGGATAGAAATGTCCTCTACATTTTTTTCACAAGAGAAACAAACACCCTATGCCTTCAATCCTGAAAATCTAGGAAGAAACAAAGAGAAATATTCACTAGTTCTCTTAACTAGCTTATCATCTATCTCAGTTCCATACTCAGGAGAAATATCTACAGTAGAAAACATTTGCTCTTGGACCTCATAATTTTCAAAAGAGACATTTTGGTCTACATGAACATCTAAAGGAACAGATACCTCTAAAATGATGCCAGATGTTTATGTGCTATGTTTATCATAATGAATATCATCCAACACCTCTAGATCTTCATCGAAAAAAAATTCTTCTGTAGTAACAACTTCATCACAAATATGGTTTTCATGACTAGCAGAATCTTCATGAAACAAGGAAAACTCATCACAACAGTTTTCATAAAGACACTTAGCTGGAAAATAATCTTTATAAAACGAATTGAAAGATACATGAAAACTGGTCAAAGAGTTGATGCTTGCAACGGGAAGAGATCGACACCAATCATGAGCAATCCCCTGTAATGAATACTTGAAAAGATTAATCTGAACATCTTCATGCATGATATGAAGTCAATGAATAAATTCATGAAAGTCTAGAAAATTCTCAGCAGGTACTTCCCACCCTTTTCCTTGGGATCTAGGAAGGATACTTTCCCATTCATCTCTACTAGGTAGTGGGTTAGGGAAACCAACTATTTTTGAAAAATCACAGAAAGAAAACCTCTGAGCTAAGATCTGGACCATTTCAAACCAGTAGAGTTTCCATTGGGTTCTTTAATCATGGAGTCGCCAGGTGAATGATGCGTAGCCTGAAAGCGTTTGGTCCTTTTTCACCATCAAAGACCAAATCTGGTCATTATCATTCTCCCAGAGAGATTTTCAATTCGGGACAGCAACAAAAAACTTTCTGAGAAATCTTTCCTTCTCTTAAATAATCCTCTCTTGTTCAACTGAAACAGTGGAGTTGCCAGGTGCGCAGTTGCAATATTCAATGGTTCTGATATATGATGCACCTTCAGAATCAGAAGCTTCTTTGTTGTTCTATCCCAGGGAAAAAATTTCAATTCGTCCCTAGAAACGACACCAGAAATGTTAGCACTAGAAGTCACCTCTAGATTGTGTTGGAGGTAAGCCCAGTACCCATCATATTTTTATGTCACGGGTTGGTTTTAAAGAGGTCAAATGGGCGCAGACTCAATATGATATTGTTTTAACTCAGAAATCTGGACTAGCATGCGTAAGCTATTGAGGTCTGGAATCAACTTCAGTTAGTAAGTTGGAGTAAGGGTGAATAGAGGGAATACTTTGGTGAGGAGAGTGTAGAGGTTTGCCATGGACATCAGGTCTTCTAACAGTCTAAGGAGTAAAAACGTAAACACAATTTCCTCTTGAACAAAATATCAAAACTGTCTATAAATACCCAGCAATTTTGCAACCACCAGGAGTGTGATCGGACCACTACCTTCAAATCCTTCAGTCGGTGCTTGCTCTGTCATATTGTGCAAGTTTTATCATGTGAGACATGAGCCAAGCACAGTTATGTGCTTTACAGGAAAAATTTCCCATAAGGAAGATTCGGATCGTGAGCGTGCCATCATGGTTGCGCTCTATAACACTTTCCATTTATGGGGTGAGAAGAGGTCTCAAATGTCACCCCCAATCTTCAATAACTACCTTCACCGGGATTAGGATAGGGCTTGAAACTCATGAATTTTTCTAGGTAGTGCCATACGAATTTTGTTTTAGTCAATCCCGACGTCTCGAGGCCAAGCAGATATCCTTTTGTGACCAATACGGACACTTTTAGTCTTTGGCAGAGCTCCTTTCCATCGCTCCATATTCAATGTGACCTAGGGCCATGACCCTACGAAATTGCATGATTATGGGCGCAACCAAGGGTGGTTTGAAAGAAAATCAATTTTGTCCCTGCAATTCACCATTAACCGCCATGCGTCCCTTTCCAAAAACCACGGTTTTGATTGTGGCCCGCCCTTGAAATTTTAAAATGTGTGCACCTTCCGACCTCGAAATGGAGCATGACTGTTGATCTTGTGATCTGAGATGAGGCTTTCTGATCAATGGCCCAGCTCTGGTGCTTTAGATTGACGAATCGTATATTCCCTCTTCGAATCAGCGGCTGAGATCTTCTTCGTGAATCGGCCTTCGGGAATTTCAATTCTCAAACCATATTTCCCTCTAAGAAAAACCTATGGAGCTAAGGATCTGATGACGCATGGCATTCTGGATTAGGACGGCCGAGATCCACTTTGGGTCTCCGGGACTTCGGGAAAATCAAAACTCAACTCTGGCTTACTTCTCCATGCGCTTTTACCCAGAGTTATGGATCTGATGCACATGGCTTTGGTTGATCAACGGCTCAAATCCATTTTGGGCCTTCAGGATTTCTAAGCACTTCTCATTTCAAATCTCTCGAAGCTCATTTCCCCAAAGTCTTGGATCAACTGCCACTTGTTGCCTTTAATATCAACATCTCGTATTCACTTCGGGGCCTTTTGTTCTGGTGCTATACTTCGTGAAAGTTTGCACTCTCGAACGTCCGTGAGCCGCTGATCTGGATTGTTGTCAGAATCTTCGCCATTGAAAGATTAAAACTGTCTTTTGCTTATGCTTCAATATCAAAACAAATTGTTTAAGAAAGTTGTGCTTTTTGTTCATGGCTACGACCTGCACGATCAAGGATTTGGACGACTAGCTATGAACTGAGAAAACAGAGAGACCAAGGTGAAATTACAGACTTAGGTAGAAACCACAAACCCACAGGACTCTGACAAGTTCATGTGATAACATATTCAGTGAACTCATTTCCCCATGCAAATTTAAATACACTTAGTTGGTCCAACAATTGATATTTAGATGAAAGTATTGTGTCCATTAATAGACTCAGGCCATCAAATTCTTTCGTGAGATCAACAAACTTAAATAATAATCCACCTCTTTTGTTCTTCAAAGCATCTAGTTCACTTATCATTTCTCTCAAATTTTTTATTCTCTCTAACCAACATACATTGATTTGTTTCATCCAAATATTTGAAGGAAGGTTTTACTCTCTTCTATGTATATTGCTTAAGCTTGAAACTTTATCGGAGAATGTACCCATAGCATCCTCGTAGAAACCTTCATCACTCTCCATATCTTTTTGAATATTTTCTTTAAAATTTGTAGTTCTTGTTTCAAAGTTGGTGGAGCTCTATGCAAGCTCCAAAATTTATTGAATCAAATCTATTCTTTTTTGTATTCCGTCTCCAACATATTTTCTTATTACTAGCAGAAAAATTGATGAACCTTTACATTTGTTACTGCTTTCTGAGATATCTTCTAAAGTGAGTGTTGGTTGAATTGTATTCAAAGGTTTTGTAAATAAAGGTCTTGGAAGTGAAGTTGCCTATAATTATTTTATTATTTTTTTTAATTCCAAATTTTCTATCTCAATGTTACTGACAAATTTTTGCATGGCTTATGTGGTTGCTTAATGTAATTGGGTAAAATCATGATTATGGGTGTCTATTTTTCTTGTTTTTTGAGAAAAAAAAATATTTTTTCACAAATTCTTCAACTTCTAGTAAATAAAAGTATTTTGTTTATTTAGAATCTCACTTTAAAGTAAAAACAAAATCTGTCAATAATTATGTTAACTTTCTATTGACTATTTTTCAAAAAATATTTATTGAGATCTGATATGTCAACTTAGCAATTGTTTGATAGTATGTTCCTTAAAAATGAAGGGAATGATAATGAGTTATGATTTTCCACAACAATGTATCAACTATTAAACTTTTGTTTCTGACAAACAAAACATGTTGCAACAATCTACAGAGAATCTATTTTATGATGACTATAGTTTTGAATCTAACGAATGAATATTATAATTTCTACAATTTTTTTAAGTTGACCAATCTCAAAAAGTTGCAGATTTTAAACACATTTTTTTCCCATCATGTAATTTTATTAATTTTTACTTAAAAGTAAAATCTAAAAATACCCTTTTGAAGAGGACAGTATAAATCTTCTTAATATGATTTTTCCATAATTTTTCACATTGTATTTTACAGGTATGGATTTTTCGTTTTATTGAATCTTAGTGCCACCTAAAAATATTATGCAGTGATTTTTTTGAAAAATTAATTAAAATTAGATAAAATAAATGAAAATGAATATGAATTGTATCAAATGAAATTAGATTCATTTCTACAAATGTCGCTATTATTTCCGAAACTAAATTCTTTGTATTTGCAGGAGTTCGCTACCTCCAAAGTTGAAGTAACTTGGAGAGAATTGGGAGTTTTTAGTAAATTGTCCTAGTTGCAGGTTTTTGGCCGAAATAATATTTCGGCAAAAAACAATAGGTTTTTTACCAAAAGGTTATTATTAACGAAATCCGTTAAAAATAAACGGACTTCCAATCTTTCAGCTGGAAAGTAATATTTTCAACCGAAAAGTTTATGTCAAAATTTTGTTGGCCGGAGAGATACTAAGAGATGCATCGTTTGGCATATCGATTGGCCTATCATTTGGAGTGAAATTCTATGAATATGATTTCGATTGAACTTTTTTTTCACTATGGTCAAAATAATATAGGATGTCATATAAAATTTGCGAGTCTTTTTCAAATTACTCAATTGAAATGAGATTTCACTAGAAATAATGTGGCCCCAATCTACGATGGCATTTTCATGTAGAGCATCGTGAAGAACATAGATAATATTTATTGGTACATATGATGTGGATTCCATGTCAATAATATGAGAAAATAACCAGGCAAATTCCTTGTATGGGTATTTCAAGGAACTTACCTCAATCTTGGAAGCACTAGTGTTATTATTTGGGTCGACTAGATATTTACTAAGAAACTCTTCTCCTCCTTTTTGTTGTTTGAGGAATTCATTAGCCTCTTTGTCCTTGAATCACATGGTGGATGTAGGGAGTCATATAATTCTGGTAAATATTGAAGGATATAAATAGATAGGTTGATTTCCTTGAAGTAAATGCACACCATTGAACAAACTCTCTAAAATTGTTACCTCTGGAACAAAACCAGCAAGGGATATGCCTGAAGTCCAAAACTGGTTCATATTTTTCTCAATTGAAGTGAGGGCCTTGTAGTAGTTGTATGCTCATGACCACTGGAAATATTGATCTTCACACCCAAGTGTGTTTAGTGTATCCCGCAATAAAATTCATGTCTCTTACTTGAAATTAGTTCCTCTACTTTTTAGCTTTGGAAATAGGTGGCGTTGTAGTTGCAAAGAACCAATATGGTTCTTACGACGAAAATCCATCATAAATGGAATAAATAACTGTAATCCATACTGGACAATAAATATATTGAATAAGAATGTATATAATGAGATAAAATAGATAATATATGATGAATAGATGTACAATGAGAGTGCCAAATATATCAAGAACCTAAAGGCACATATGGTGACCATCCATGAAAGGATGTGTCCCTTATACAATTAATAACTATTTATTATTATTATTATTATTTATGATTATTATCACTTAATATTTATATATTTTGTATGTTACATTGCCTTCCCCTTAAAAATGTTTTTTCCTCAAAGCATGATTAGAGAAGGACCTATCTCTTGTTCTAACTCGAACTAACTTCTCGTGATCTTTTGTTTTGTAATTGTGACACTTGAAGAAACAAAACGATATAATTTTTGAATTCCTAAAGTAATATGTTGCATCTTTTTAGAAGTGATCCATCCCAAATCTACTTTCATTGGAATTGTTTGACAATTGATTGTTCGGATTGGATTTATTATATTAGGATTCCATAGAAGTTGTCAATTTTGTCTTTGTTCTTTTTCAATGTTGTAATTTAGTTGTTGGCAAGAAGAACATTTTTTAGATTCCTCTTGACCTTGTTGTTGGTCGTAACTTCTCTTGTGATTTGGATGATGATAAGGCACCCAAATATCTTCTGAATATTGTTTATTGGATCTTTTTTCAACTTTTGATGTTTATGGTAATTCAATTGCATCAGTGTTTGTTTCTTTCTCTAAGTTTTGGATTTTTTGAACTAGAAGCCTCTTTATTTCAACTGATTTAGTCATTGTGTCTTTGTGATCTAACTCTTCCTGTAAAGACTTCTTATCATGATTTAGCTTTCTAATTTGGGTAAGTAATTCTTGATTAAGGATTCTCAGGCGAGAGCTTTCTTCATCTTTTTCGGATAATTTCTTCTCATTCTTTAACTTCTTGATTTGTTCAACCAAACTTTGATTATGGTTCTTTAAACAAAAATTATCTTCATATTTCTCTGTTAATTTCTTAATGAGATTGTGATTAGCTTGTTCTAACTTCTGATCCCTTGGTTCTTATCTTTTGACTCATTTATCCGTACCAATAACTTTTGGTTATGATTTTTTTAAGTAAGAAATGTCTTTGTCTTTTTCTAGTAATTTTCCCTTAAGATTTTGTTTTTGTCTCTCTTTTAGGTTTTTTAGCATTTGCTCCAACCCAACTTGAAATTGTAAATTTTTGTTGTGTTGTTGATAATGAATTAGTTGGTTCTCTAATTATTTTATTTTCACTTCCCAATGTGTGTCACCTTGATTTTATACCAAAGTAAAAATATTTTTACAATATGGACAAGGGAGAGTTTCATTCATAAGGCCCCTTTCATACTCTTCCTCTTTTGAGAAATAGGGACATTTTGCCGAAAATGTTTTCTTTGTAGATGTCATAGTTCACTTCTTATTTTTTTAATAAATGATAAATCTATGAATTTCAAGAACCCACTTTTAAAACAATACACTTTTCATTTATTTTTTTAAATCCTTTAACTTTCCTCCTTGTCTTTTGTGGATATCTCTAACTCCAAATATTTGATATGATACCCTCTCTTCTTACTTTTCCATGGGCCAATGGTTTACCAAAACCATGGGCTTGTAAACCACCAACAGTAAAATCAGAATTTACTCTTCATTCTTCTTTGGAACTTTTTCTTTTAAACTATCTTTCTTTTTTCTTCTCCCTTTTTTTTCCTTTATTTTTTTTCCTTCTTCTTGATATCTGGTAATAACTTATAATTTCTTGCAACTGAAAGATTATTTCTTCAATGGTATTTTTTTTATGATGTTTTTCGTGGTCAAAGACCTGGAAAAATTAGAGAAACTTGGAAAAAAAATTGTATGAGGCTACAAGCATGTATGGCCAATGGCTAGGATCAACAACAAAGCTATGATACCAATGCAAAGAACCAATATTGTTCTTACGACGAACATCCATCATAAATGGAATAAATAATTGTAATCCATATTGGACAATAAATATATTGAATAAGAATGTATATAATGAGATAAAATAGATAATATATGATGAATAGATGTACAATGAGAGTGCCAAATATATATAGAACCTAAAGGCACATATGGTGACGATCCATGAAAGGATGTGTCCCTTATACAATTAATAACTATTTATTATTATTATTATTATTATTATTATTATTATTATTATTATTATTATTATTATTTATGATTATTATCACTTAATATTTATATATTTTGTATGTTACAGTTGTCGTGTTGACGAGTTCAACTTCGCCTGACAACAAAAAGGGGTACTCCCCGATATAAGGTCCCAATTATACTATACATTGTTTGGTTTAGGATTCCCATCCAGAATTTGGCCCAGCTGCCATTTATTGCTACCTTTTGGTTTTCTTACCAATTACAGTCTGGTGTATCGATGAAGCGGGTGGGTGCAATGCAAAGATGTAGATGAAGACCATGTCTGTAAATGCAACTAATCTATCATTGATCTATGCTAGCCTATCCTAGCTAGGAGAAATGCTAAAGTAATCGGTGAGTTATAATGCAACCAAAACTTTAAACAACATTAATGCAGTTAGTTATATAAAAGATAAATATTGGAAGCAATCGCATACATATGTGCATAATCAAATTAGTCTAGATCACAACAACATATATTGTAATAACTCACAAAACTCAAGAAATTGAAATATTCAAAGGAATAGCAATAACTACAGAATATTAGATATTGTATAAGAATTAGTCTACAACAAACAAAGAATCCTTACAATCCATAGAAACGACAAATATCTTCACTTGAAATAGTTCAAAGCTTCGATCAGTTTCTATACAAAATTTCTTCGATAACATGTTGTCCCTAAGGGCTTCTCAATATTCATCAACATTGTATAAGTTCTCAAAAAATTTCTTGAAAATCCAAAAAAAAAGTCCATGCTAAAGGAGTTTCTAGTATATTTTATACAAAGAGTAGTAACTCCTAGTTGTATTTTCTCCTTCTTCTTGAAGAGGCAGTTACAAAAACTGCCCACGTTCCTTTTTCTCATGAAAAGTGGAAAAAGGATGAAATTTGAGGTAGTTAGGAAAAGGATGAAAGGAAAACGATTGTTTATCCTTTTCCTATGAACTTTTTCTATGGAGATACGTTGTCCATACTTTCAATTGGTTATATAGTTACTCAATCCTTTTGTAAGATAGTTTTTCCAACGTTTCTTTGACCATGGAAAAGCTATCATCCAGGGAACTCATATCTTTCTCCAGTCTTGTCATATAAGCATGTATCATCATGTGAAGCTTCATCAGTTGTAGTAGATGTTGATCAATAAGATCGATAGAGACAAAGGTTGAGGCTTCAACCATTTGTCTCCTTCGAATCGTGCTTTCCTAGACTGCATTCACTAACTCTTCAGTGACCGAATTATTCCCAAGTTCATCTAATATTGGAAAACAGCCATTCCTTATCGACACTTTTGAATCTTTGGAAGTCCTTGAACATATTTGCATTTCCGTGTTTACTTCTTTGTTCGCATGTTTCCCTACCTACTGGTAATGATCTAATGCATATAGGTTTGTCTTCCTTTCTAATTTCGAGGGTATATACATCTCCGGAGGTGCATCAGGATTTTATGATATCCAGATATCAATGTCTTCTATACCTTCATGGATAGTGTTGTATTGTGTCAGTTGCATTTGTATCTGGTTGTTTTGTTCAATAATTGTTGAAGCTGCATTTTGGAAGAGATGCAGGTTGGAACACATATCAATGATGGCACCTTCAAAATCATTACTAACCTTTTCCGTGTTGGTCTTAAAATTGAGAAGTCTACTTTCATCAATATTAACTTGTTAGAGCCTCTCTTCTATCTCCTTGATACTCATTTATTTTTCTTCCTTCTGCTAGAACAACCTATGTATAGTATCAACAATTACATCCATGAATTCAAATCATTCCCTAGTTTTTTTCACATGGTCTTCCCTGACATCTCCTATGACAGGGACCTGAGTCACTTCTAACAAAGGGGCTCGTTCAGCTACTGGAACCTTTTTCACTCTTTCTTGCATGATTCGGCAGGTTTTACTATCATATGTGAAACTGCGTAGATTCAATATTGCGGTTGACTGAAAGGTTCCCAGGGCCCGAGACCTAAACCACTACTTGTTGTTTCTACTCTTGCACATGCGGTGGATGTTCCAAGGATATCCAAATCCATCAATTGTGTGTCACTCTCTCTATCATCAACATTCTTCTTCTTCCTTTGTTCTTTAGCAGTTGTATCTGTTGCTTCCTTTTCTACTAACTCTACTACTATTCTTGTCACTTCAGCCAACTCTTTTTCTTTTTCTACAGCAGCTTTCGCGTCGGCTTCTAGTTTTTCTTTTGCTTCATTTTCCGCATTGTCCTTTGCTTTGTTAGCTTCTAATTTTTGTTTCTTTTTAGAGTCATTTCTCCTCTTAAGTACATTTTATTTGTCTCTTCTCTTTTTATCAGTTGGTTCCTCTTCATCCTCTTTTGCAGAACCTGAATGAGTCGAGACAGAGATAGGCGAATATATCTTAACTTCATCTCTCTCTACATATTTTCTGGATACCTCTCGTGCAGCTTCTTAGTCCATGATTCTAACTTTTGGCTGACCCCGCGTGTTGAAAATGACCTCGTCATAAGTCCTATCATTTTGATGTACTCCTTCTTTTTTCCAGAACTCAGTGGTGTACTCGTACGGGAGTCTCATGCTATGAAAGTGTTCTTTGATGATGTTCTTGGGGTCATGCCTCCTAAATATTTCCTCTCTAAATTGGTAGGAAAGAAAGATGTCTACTTCCACCTGGGCTTGTTTGGTGTTTTCAAATAAGTAGCTGCCATTGTAAAGAGGAAATGGAGGCCAAATGAATTTATTTTATCTATATAACATTCCTCCAACCCCATGTATGATGGTTTGATATGCTACTTCGTAGAGCACAAGCTTGTCAAGGACAAACCAAGGAAGTAGATGGGGTGGTTTCATCGCACCGTATATCCTTATATATGTACCATGTTCCATTAAATACCAATCCTCGGTGTTGACGCATAAAAGTGAAACTTTAGATACCATGCTCACAAATGATTTCCAAGCTTTATTATTTAATTATATTAATAATATACTAGTAGGTGGGACCCCTTGTTTGACTTATGGCACTATGACGGAGAAGCAACACTTATATTTTGTTTTCCTATGTGTTGGTTGCGACACAGATTCTATATCTTATTCGCTTCAAATCATGGTCAAAATGCTTATGATAAGAAATTTTGGGCAAGATGGTTAAAACAGGAAAGAATGTGGTCTTCATTACCTCTCGCAAAATGTGATATGTTTCTTTAATGGGTGAAGGAATAACACTCTAGTTTGATTTTGATTTTATATGGACTATATTGTATATGGGTGATCACCCCAACTCTTGCTACAATTGTGGTGTGCATTGTTTGATGGAAATATTAGTTGTATTCCTAGAAAATAGTCATATGTTAAATGGGATGGTGGCAAAGGTTGGCGCATTTTTAAATTGGAGCGTATGCAAACTTTGGGATAGTGGGTTTGTATTAATCAATGGGGATGCTAATGGAATGTGAGTTGTATAGTGCACTTGGCTCATACTAGCCATGAATGAATGCCAAGGGAGAAGTGATGTGCAATAAATGCATGTCACTCTTACTCACCTCAAGCCCACCACCCTAGTCATTTGCATTGTGCTCTATTAAAAAAAAATTCTCCGCCTTGCTCGATCGTGGAGGAGGTATACACCTTAGTCATTTATCCTTACGCAATATTTTACAGGTATGGGGTTTTTCTTACTTCTCCATCCATCAACTTCGCTCTACCCTTAAATCAAGTGTTGGCTCTCGTTGCTCGAGGTATGTGTATTTCTCAAGCTGTCACAATGTTTTCGGACTGTGTATTGGTTGTTTGCAAACTTTTATTTCTTGTGGTGGTTGTTCTGAGACTATTGGAATTTTCAAAATAGAAAGGTCGTGGATGTCTTTTTTGTGTGTAATTGTTCACGATTTTTTCTCGGAAAAGGAGTTTTGTTGGGCCTACTTTACCTATGGTTATTGATTTGGGTTTTCCTCCCTGTTTGGAAATGGGTTTTCCCTGCCTTACCTATGGGTTTTTGTGAGCGATCATGTATGCTAGTGCACCCACACTATAACCTCAACTCTGTGGCTATTAATGTGAGGCACTTGTGCAATAAACCTTATGTGCTTTGTACCAACCAAATCCTCAGGTTGTTTAGCCCGCTCTCTTCTGCCACTTACCATCATTGTTATATATCAAACCCTGTGCACTATTGTGAAAATATTGCTTACCCAAAATGTGATGGGAGTATTGATATTGCTCTTTTACTTGGGCACGGGTTTAATTGGTCACTTTCTTGGAAAATTATGGAAGAAGTATTTCACTCACCTATTCACTGGAAGTTACAGTCTATATTTATGAAGCTTGTGAGTTTGATAGAAAATATTGCATATCCTTGTTTAAGAATAAACTTGCTATGTTTATCGAAATTGCGAAAACACCTATGTATAAGATGTCGGATGCTTGAATTCAATAATATGAACCAGAATGAAATTGAGGAGGAATTGTGATGAATGATTGGCTCGATTAAATGGTGATTATGAACAGAGAATTGTTTTGGGAAATTGCACGGGACCCTGTGGGATTTAAGAAATTTGTTGTGGGTTGGTATTATGACTTGTGACTTGTCCACTCCAAGACTATTGTGATATTTCCTGTAGCAATTATGGTGTTGCTCGTTTGATTCTATTAGATAATGGAAGTATTGTATTATGGTTATTTTGGTTAAATAAAATTCTAGACATATCACATCGGTTACTGTGTAATACAGTTTCGAAGGCCAGTGAGCAATTTTGTTAAGGAAGCATCAACTTTGGGTTATTGTTTGGAAGCAGAGTATAAACTTTAAAAATTTTGAAGAAAAGGATATTTTGTTTGCAAGTTTACATCAGAGATAGCATGCTTTGATTTTTAATTTGAATAGTGTCCCTATATTTTCCCCACCATTCTATCATTTTTCGCTAATTATACTCCCTCCATGATCCTGATTTCACTTATTCATCCATGTTCTATGATATTAATTTTAAAGAGGAGTCTGTGTGGAAACAAAGGAAAGTTAATATAGCAAGGGTTGAGGACTAATATTCTTGATATTTTTATATACAAAGTTAATTGTTTTATTAATTATTGAAAAATATTTGTATATTGATCCCCTCCATGATACCATTTTTCTCTAATTACACTCCCTCCATATTTCCCATGAACCCTATCATTCCATGTTCACATGGCAATTAATAAATGATGTGTTATGGATGGATTTGCATGTATCTCGTGTTAATTTTAGAGCCAAATTTTGATTCATGTAAGAAGAGTTTCATGTATGGTTTATTAATAGCTTCATTATTGACAAATTGTTTCTACAAGATGAGATTTTTCAGTAGTGGCAACAATGGTCAAAATAACAAAGTCAGGGGAAATTGGAATCGAGGCCATAGGAGGCCTAGATTTTCTATCCATTTTGACGGTGACCCGCAAGAATTGAACCAGCTCTTCCAAGATGGGTTCTTTAATTGGGTTGGCCATGGGATACTTCACCCTTGACCAGAAAGACCCCCTTTCCACCAGCCTCTGAATTTTCCTAGAATCCCTATACCCCCACATGTCTCATTGCAGCCTGAATTTCCCACTAATGACGGTTGGCAAGAAATTGTCCACTAGCATGTCTCTCATCGCCGTGGTTGGACCACTATTTCATTTCCTTTACCACCACAAATTAATCCCAATGTTCAATTTCTCCTATTGTTTCGCCAGTACAATCCTCACACGCTAGTAAGAGATTAAAAACTGGCATCCCACGACCTGTTCTAGATAAAGGAAAAGAAGTGGCATCCCCTTCTAGTCCATCCACTGACTCGTCTAAATCTATGTCATCCCACCTCCACCTCAAGGATGACTTTTGCCATGTGATCAAGGAGATACATCCCCAAGGGTCTAATCAACCACGGGCTACTTCAGAAAAGTCTAAGGGAGACAGTAGCGAGAAAAGGAAATATGCCTCGCAAAATAGCAAATATGGTTTTTAAATGCTTATTTTT
This sequence comes from Picea engelmannii, assembly GCA_009831015.1. Lineage (NCBI taxonomy): Eukaryota > Viridiplantae > Streptophyta > Pinopsida > Pinales > Pinaceae > Picea > Picea engelmannii. The sequence goes on from ML778127.1 coordinate 1,092,304, forward strand.
ATGATTGTCGATGATGAGAATAGAATTTAATGGTTTTCAGCATATTTTGGACAGCCAGCCTTATTTTTGGATATATATATATATATATATATATATATATATATATATATATATATATATATATATATATATATATATATATATATATATATATATATATATATATTATTGTTGATATTTAAATATCCAGTTTAAAAATCCACGGGAGCTACAAGGGTGTTATATGGTCTTAATGATTATTTTTTATATATATGCTTTGCATTTGATGGTAACAAGAAGAAATAATGGGAGTCACAAGGGGTCCCACCTATTTATTCATTATTAATTAAGACCCTTATCTATGTATTATTATTATTTATTTCTCATAAACTAATTTGTTAAGTTAATTTGACTTAACTAAAGAAAGTAGTTGAACTACTTCAACTGATTGGGAAAGAATAAAAGATTAGTTGGATGAAGAGACAAGAGGGAGAATAGAAGGAGAAAAACAAAACTAAGGTTTTATCTTTAGTTAAATGAGATAGTTTCAGTTTTCATTCATTTCTGAGTTTACTCGAAATCCTAATCCTCTTGTTGACAGTGAGGTCTTATTGTAGACAGCAAGGTTCAAGACTGAACCATACTTTTCAGTAGCTTGTTTTATAGGTGTTGATTCATCCTTGATATTTTGTGTATTCTTGTATGTTTGTGAATTAATTTTCATGGTTGATAAAGGATATCTTGCAGAGTCAAAATGGCGGCAGTTTGTGGCAAGTTGATCCAGATTATTAATTTCAGATTTACTTTACTGTCGGAGTCCTTTTGTATGGTTCCCATCAGAGATCTCTAAATCAAACTTTGGTCCATACCCTTGTAGGGGTTTGTAAAGAGAAAAACACTTTTGGTGTCTCAGAATGAAATAAAATCAGATTAGTGTCCTCTCTCATACATGTGTTTCTATGACTTGGTTCCTCTTTTTCACTTTTTGTCTCCATGTTTACTTTATTGTAAAATCTGCATACATTCCAATAGCTTTGTATAAATTTTATTTCATATTGCAGCATATATAAATTAAAAAATCAGCCTTGGTCCTTGTAATTAATACTTGCGGCTTGAGTGAATGTTTTGAGGATATAAATATTGGGTGACATTCCCAACTATCTTGTCCTGGCCAGGCAAGATCTGAAAATGATTGAGTAAGGTGTTCCATACCTTTTCCTCAACATTTATTTGGTGAACATATTGGGGAGATCTTCCATATCTCTCTGTTTAATTGTATTCACGATTATCTTTGAATCTTTCTGGGTTTTTTTTCATATGCTCTTTGACTGTTTTTTCTCATGACAGTACCTTCTACAAGATAGCCTAATATTGAACATGGTCTTAAGGACAAAACTAGCATTGCCTTGACTTTATTCAATTCCATTCTAGAAATTGCTAGTACCTAGGATGAACTTGAACTCTCTTGGGAAGTACTGGAACAAGATATAGGTATCTGTGAACATTGGGAAGCCAAGCAAAGGCAGCCTAGAAATCGGCAGTAACCTCCATTTTTTGAATTTTTTTGTTTTCATTTTCATGTCCTCGAATCCTTGCATTTCTAGAAGAAGAAGAGGATTGTCCCCTAAATCTATTCCCATCATTGAAATAGGAAGGAGGAAATCCTTTTTGTTCACCAAAGGAAGCACTCTAAGGAGGAATTTGTCTGAATCTTCCAGTTCACACTTTTCTCCCTTACCCATCACTCCCAAAATGGCATCCACGGGTGGTGCTAGTGGTGTTGGAGGTGCTTCATCATCCCAACCTTCGGCCTCATCGATAATTGGTAGTTTATATAGCCATCAAGTTCCTATCCAATCCGCTACCAATCCTACTAAAGTTATAAATAAATATGGTCTTTTCCAGTTTGAGGAAGATGCTACGACCACCTCATGGCATGTATCTTCTCCCTTGAATCTAGCATCTGCTACTCGTCCATTTCCTAAGTTTAAGGATCATATTCCTAGGTTCTCAATAAATAACATTGTCTCTACAAATGAACATCTAGTGGCATTTTCCAATGCTTGTCATAATATCGAAGCTAACGATAATGATACATGCATGCGCTTATTTGTCAACTCCCTTCAAGGGAAAGCAAAAGTTGATTTATTTGATCTCCCTCTAAAGATCCTTTCCACTTGGGAAGAGTTGGTTTATTGATTCAATTCCAATTATGGACAATCTAAGGGCTTGGTCGAACATTTAAGGGAATATAAAAATATTTCTTACAAAGATGGTGAAACTATCAAGTCCTTTAACCTCTGCTTCACCAAACTGTACAATCAAATCCCTGAACTAATCCACCCCCAAAACCAAGGCGCCTTCATGAATTACTATAATGTGCTTCCATCTCCTTATTGTCATAGGCTCGAAGAAAAGGTTATTGACAATCTTGGCTCCGCTCTCCACACTTTCTGGGACTACAAAGAGAAACTTGAAAGAACAGGTCTCCCCAAAGGAGACTCAGTCAAACAAACAGATATGCCTGCCCTCTTACAACTTGTACAAGATATGAAAAACTGAATGATAGCATGTGAACGAAAAGGGAATGTTCCCTCACTTACTCCTGGGGAATCATCTTCTTCCTCGGCACCTTTTAGGAATACCAATGAAAACAAATTTCATCCCAAATCCATCATGTCTTACAGTTGGTGTAACTTTTGCGAAGAAAATCATGAAGAAAGTACTTGTGAGGTAAAGAAGAGTGACAGAGATAAAATATTTGGCAAGAAGCTTGAAACCACCATTGTTGTTCTATATTGGGAAGAACCAGAAGATGTCATGATTATAAATACTAGGAACAAAACTTATTCTCCTAAAGGAAAGTACGACCCTCCTTGTGCCTCTTCCACTCCAGCCTCTTCTTCGCAAGGTACAAGATAAGGACCACCCTTAGCATCCAAGTAATCGACATGTCGGTAAGAAACTATTCTATTATCCTAGGAAGAGACTGGAAATCCCTAACAAGTGGATATATTTTGCTTGATGGGACACATGTATACATTCCTTGGAATGGAAATAATATCATAGTCCTAAGAGAAGGAAGAATTTCACCATACATAGAGAGTATTCCTCAATCGAATGTAAATTATATTGAGGAAGACTTAGGGGTATACTCTATCTTTGTTGATGAGTGTGACACAACTGTAGAACAAATTTATTTAAAGACGATATATGGCACATGCATTGTGTTGGCCCTTGACCAAGTTTTGGGAGTTTCTTGATCATGTTGACCTATTTTGGGACTTCGACAGCCTGTTGAAGGAGGAGCGCAAGATGAAGTGGATATCATGGAATCTCGACCCACTTTTGGATCCTTTCTGGGTTTTGGAGAATATGTAATGGGAATGGGATGTCAGCCCATGGGTTTACCCATGTTTAGGCCTATTTTGTATGTATAAATAGAAGGATAGGCAATGTAATAAGTAGTCAAATAATATATCTATGTGATGTAGGCTAAGTGTCAAGAGTTGGATCTGTTTGATTAGGGATTTTTGCATTCTGTGTAAGACTTGCAAAGCTAAGTGAAATTCCTTGTGCGAGACTATAGACGACTTAGTGGTGTAACGCAAGGAAGAAGGATCTAGCTAGCTGCATATATTTCCTATCCTGTGTGGAGTAAGGGTTTTGATGGCTTTGTGATTGTAATTGATTGACTGAAGACAATAAAGAAGAAGAGTTGGTGGACGTAGCCCCGGGGTGGGGGTGAACCACGTAAACGTTGTGTTGTCTTGCTTTATGCTTGTATTACTGTGTTTATGTATTCTTTTGATAAGTGCTTTGATATGATTGGATAGATATACTTATGCTTATTGCTAATGATATGTGAGAATATTAGATCTTATTCATATGAATGTTCTTAGTGATTGATCTTCTATATCTTACCTATCTATTGATGCTAAGTGCTTAAGTACGTTATAACAGCGTGAATGCTGTGAAGCCCTGTTTTATCAGCAAAGTGATTAATGATTAAATATTGTAGAACTAACGGTGCTAAGTGCTTTATTAAGTATTACAATAACATATATGTGTCCTAGCTAAGGTTGCAAACACCTGAGTCTTGCAACCACCCCTGCCTCTACCTCGGGTGAGACTTCATCTGCTTCGTAGGTGTTGTCAAAAGGGTCAGTATTAAGGGCTTTTTTGGTGCATTTTTGTAGTGTTGAACCCTGGGTCTGCCCCTATCCCAACAAATGGTTCTTTTGTCGGGACCTGAAACTGTGATTGTTGGGAATTGAGGAAGAAGAAGATTGGTGCAAAAATTTGACCTAAAATCCTTGTGCGAAGATCTGTGCCCTAGTGAGCAGTGTTCTACTTGATCTATAAAGCTTTGTGTTGAAGAAAAGAGGTTGAATATGAAATAAAGAAGCCCGATCTGAAGAAAAGAGGTCAGATCTAAAGAAAAGAAGCAGGATTTGAATGTTTTGTGCTCTAAGAAAGGTAAAAGTGAGGACGTATGATTAAAAGAGGTAAGATCTACAAGCTTTGTGCTCTGATAAAGGTAAGAATAGTTAAAAGTTTTAGATCTGGAAGCTTTGTGCTCTATAGAAGTAAGATAAGTGGAAATTTTTGTTTCTAGAGTACGGATCTAGGTATGTTTAATAGAGTCTGTCCTAGTTTGAAAACTAGGGCATTAATAGATGAAAGAAGGTTTGATATGAGTAGATCTGATAAGAATAGTGAAAGATATGCTATACCTATGCATAGAAAAAATGTTTGGACTAACGAATGGATGCAGGATCCCAGAAAGAATTTATTGCAGGTTAGCTCGTATGATCCTAGTGCGCAGTACAGAAGAGGTTGGGGATTATTTAAAAGAAAGAGAGGATTAACCCTTGGTTACAGTTGCAGAAAACTGGGACATCTTGCTAAAGAATGCCCTGGGAGAAGACCTAGTTGTCTTTGTTGCAAAGTTGTGGACCATGAAGTGTTGGATTTCCCCAAAATGATTGATAAGCTTGAAGGAATGAATCTGAATCAAGAAAAACCTAAGGCAGCTCCAAAGGCTATACCAAATGTTGTGGGTGGGAAATCCCCCTACGGACTAGCATTAAGGGTTCTGTAATGCATGCATAAAATGACCTAAAGTCTCCTACTTCTTACCAACATCCCAATCATAAACCCCATTATTCATATGCAAATACAAGGTTAAAAAGATCAAGTTAATGTACCTTAGTTTCCATGTTTGATGTCGATCCTTTAACGTTTGGTCGCTCCTTGACTGCAAATCTCCTCCCAATGTTGACCTGCATCCATAAAAAGACAAACAAAGAACTCCACGTGCATATGATCTATGAACTAATGGGTTAGAGATTTTATCAAAATATAATCAAATTTAAACATTGCAAACCTCATATGGCAGGACGGGAAAAGTACTTCTTTTTATTAATCTCACAAGAGTAACCTTACAATAGTGAGATCGGCCACTACTCCTTGAATTTGGTCCTGGGCTCCTCTTCAACTATGCTCCAACTACTTTTGCATATGCTTCTCTGCACACACTAGTTGCAAAAGGTTGGGACAAAGGGAATGTGAAATTGGGTAGAGTTTCTTTACAATTATTTTCCTATTTTCAAATGGGATCCCTACCCCTTATTTTATAGGCTAGAAAGGGCTAGGTATTTGGTCGAGTGACCGGCTATGGGCAGTCAAATGGTTTAGGTAACTTACCCAAAACTATGAGTTTCATCTACAACTTTCCATTTTTCATGCTTTTGTAGGTATACGCGGGTTGTATTGGGTCAGCTAGCATATACATGCGTGCAGTAGTGGAGTAGGGCATGTGTGCCTTCAAAAAGGGTGTTTTTAAGAATATGTGTTCATTAGTGGATTGTTAAAAGATGTAAAATGAGATGGATTGATGCCAGGTAAGCATATCTGGTGCAAATTAGCGTTATAACAGATGCCCCCTAATGTGTGAGGTTAGAAGAGCATCTGATGGCCGAAATACATTATCAATCTTCACCAGCGTATGAAACAAGTGAGCCCAAGGACTAGAGTTCGAGAGGTGCCATCTGCAAAATAACAATTGTCTCACTGAGGAGGGCATACCCATGCTCAGAATGAAATAAAATCATGGTTTCCAATCAAATACATTGTAGATCCATGTCATATAACTATATAAAGTGTAGCCGCGAGTAATACACAGCGGATCTACATCTCGAAATCAAAAAGATATACATGTAGTATCCATATTCAAGAAGCGAATAACGCCAGATCGCTAGAAATGAGGCCTTCAGATCTTGAGCAACAGCTTCAAAATATTAACAACTCGGGTAGGAGTGTAATATGAGTGTACAACATCACTACCCAGAGGTCTTCGTCGTCTTGTCAGGAACGGCCTAGAGGATTTTTATGATCAAGCTAAGGGCTTCATGGATTTCAAACAAAGACTTGATTGGGCTTTCGGGATGGTCGGGCATGAGTTCAAGAGACAAACTGCAGAGGGGATGACTCAAGCTTGGTAAAAACTTCCCTTGGACAATAGCACAACAAAATATGAGACTCAGGCAGCATGGTATTTGACATAAATTTACGATGCAGGAGGTAATGCAAACTCTCCAAATTTTTGGGAGAATAACCAAATAGAGGAGGACATAGCTCTAAGTAGCAAGAACATCTTCCTAAGGTCATATTAAACCCCAGGGCTCTGCGAACAAACAAAAGGATGTGCTTTGTCCAAGGGTGACTCATTGTGCTACCAACAAAAAGAAAATACTTTTCCCTTCCTCTTTTTGGGGTATATATTATTTGTTGTCTTTTTCAATAATTTTGAAAAGTTTGAAAAAGAATAAAAGAATGCTACATTACAAAGGAGGATCGAGTGTCGCATACATACTAGTTCCAAGTGCAAGGAACACATGGATGCTCAGAGCAAAGGGACATATGCAGGAAAATGACACTTAGGAAAAATCCTTCATGGGCCAAGGTGTCAAGAAGTAGAGGCAAAGTGCTACAGGGCTTGCGTATAAGGCATGCTACAGATGGTTCAGTTGAGAGAAACATGGAGCCATCATTAGGCCAAAGATGCAGGTATGAAAACATGATTAATAAGACACACAATGGCAACGTCCTTCGATGTAATTTTAACGAGCCCAAAGAAGGTAAGATCGACGGTTTTTCATATTTAGAGAGTCTGAAAAAGCGTAAAAGGAGACTCCGTTGGGGTACCTTTTTCGAAGATAGTATAGTCGATTCAAAAAAGGGGTAAATCAGCACCGAAACGACGTCTATTCAAAACCATTTTAATGAGTGTAATAAAGACAAGATCACTCGGTAATTTTTTCATATTTAAGGATTCTGAAAAAAGCTTAACTATGGACTCCGTCAGGAATGTTCTTCTGCACCATTTTAACGAGTGTGAAGGAACAAGGTCACTTGGCGATCTTTTCAATTTTAGGGAGTCTGAAAAGAGCTCAACTATGGACTCCGTGGGGGTTCCTTTTTCGTAAATTTAGTCCCTCGGGCCTGAAAAAGGGTTAAAATCATACCTGAGAATACTCTTCTAGGGAACCGAAGCTCCTAGAGTATACCTTTGTTTGTACAGTTGACCATCCAAACCGAAAAAGGGGTAAACTACCGTCAGAAAGACATGCCTTCAAATTTCAGTTTCGCAAGTGTGAAGGTCAACAAGGTCACTCTGCAATCTTTTCAATTTTAGAGGGTCTGAAAAGGGCTTAAAAGAAGACTCGTTGTGTTTTGGGAGTTCTGAGGGTGAGGTCAAGAGTGATAATGCATCATGCAAATGAGTCTCAAAATCATAATCAAGATAAAACTAATAAGGACTCCCGAGCCTATAGTCATGAATGACATCATGGACACCAAAATGCAACCATGATCTATTTAGGGCATCCATGAAGGGTTAGGCTCTACCACTAAAATACGACACTTCTAAAGAAGCAATGATGGTTTTGTGTCGCAATTCAGTGGGATCGATCCTATGGCAAAGTGAAAAAGGAAACGAGGTGAAACAAGTGGAGGTGGGATCCTATCTTACATGCACAAAGTTGAAAAAATGACTTTTTACCAAAAGACCTTGAAAATGACCCAAAACTCCAAAAGTTTCCCAATACCCAAAGTAACTCTTATCGTAACAATCCATAAGAAACTCTTGAACCGTGTTAATGATTTTAATTTAGAAAAAACAACAAAAGGGTCCAAAAAATGACAAAAAGGAGCCAAAAAGTCTATAAATAGAATCTGGCAGCTTATTATCACCATTGTTAATTGAGAAATTGACTGTGGAGCCAAAAACACCCCTTTGTCAAAAGAGTTGATTCTGGGAGCTTCGATGGATGGAACGAACTTCCGATTGGACCAAGTAAGTACATACTAACCCCCCTTGCATCTTAATTCTTCAGTTATGCATTTCTTTTTGTTTTTTGAGGGGGTGCTGACCTTTAAAATGGTCGGCCCTACGTATACGCAGGTTGTCCTATGAAAGCCCGCATGCAGAGAAAATATTGCACGCGGGCATACGCGACTGTCTACATTATAGCCTACATATATCCTCCAACATAGAAAAAATTTAAAACAATTCAAGGGCTAATCCCTCCCGAACTCTTCAATTGCAAGATGTACATTCACTAGAGAGAGAGAGAGAGCACGAGGACTTTGATTCTGTGGTCTCAGATGACCCTGATGTTGTAGTTGAATTAGCTCAATGTGTCTTATTTAATTTCTTCCAGAGTGAATTTATGTGGGCACAACCTAGGCTGTTGAATGCCTTGATAGACTACTGGCACCCAGATGTAGAGGCATTCATGCTTGAGGGACAGTCGTTGACTCCAATGACTAAAGATATCTACTTTCTGACTGGCCTCTCAAGGAGAGGAGAACCAGTCAACCTTCGCACGTTTCCCTCTTGGACACGCAACATAGCAGAGTTGATTGGACTCCATTGCGAGGTAGGTACTGAAAAAGTGGGCACCCAGGTGTCGATTCATAAGATCAGCAACCTACCGCTGAAAGCGATAGTTCTACTTATTGGGTGGATCACTAGATTTGTAGCTTTACACTAGGCTTCCTGGGCGCACATGAATTGTGCGGTTCAGTGCTTGAATGCACAAGTTTTTTACTAGAGTAATACTTTACTAGACTGCATGAAAAGGCAATTGACAGAGTGTCGGACGCGGAGGCACAAAAACGTTGGGTTTGGTACTATCCTTTGTGCTTTCTTCTTCGAGAGGGTACCTATTATGAGTCCAAGGGAGATTGTACGAGGGAACGTAGCCTCTTCTCTGGCAGTAAACAGATGGGCGGCGTTGTTGCCATGACAAGGGGGAGGGAGGACTATCAAGGCCTTTGACAACAAGTTTTTCAATTGGTGGTCTCGGCAGATTCTGGTGATAGAGGACTATCCCTATGTTGGAATCAACTTTTCCAGGGACCCTGACATGGCGTACCTCCCGGAGTGGTACGAGGAGAGCTAGGTAAGATTTATTTTCAAAGTTATTTGATTTTTATGTTGTTTTTATATATATCATTTTTTTTTATACCAGAGTATCTGACAAATATGTGTCTGTTATGTGCAGATGTGGGACCACTGCGTCCAGTGGACTTTGTGAGGACCAGGCGACGTCCTCGACCAGAGGTTGCATCAGCCGTATCCAACGGACTAGCAGTAGCAGCGGGACCTCCAGCCGATGAGGCTGAGAGATTTTTGAGATGGGTAGAGTGGAACCTTACCTCGCTCACTCGCATAGTCGCCATGGTAGAGATCAAGGATTTGTTGCCATCTATGCAGCCTCATGTAGTTGGGGTGCCACAGACCTGGGTCCAGCTATTCCGACATTTGGAAAGCGTCATTGTTCAATACAACAAGGCCAACAAGCCTCGTCCTTATCTAGGCCAGACTACCTACGTGCCGAGGGCACCTTTTGTATATTTTTTAGGGCATAATCCCCATGACTCTTTACTGGATGTATTTTTGAGCCGCTTGCACCCACCCATGTACTCCGATATTTTTGATATTATATATGGACTTTTTTATCTTTTTGTGTTTTATGGATTACACTTATCTACAAATGTATTTACATGTGCGTGTGTGTGATTTTTCTTACATGTGTGCAAGATGCCAATCTAATATATGATTAGCTAGAGTATCTGTAACCTGATTCAATCTCCTAGGAACATGGATATACATAATGTAATCAAATTTTTGTTCTAAGAGACGTACCCTAAGGAACCATCGGTGTAGAGTAGGATCGTGAACGCAATAAACTCCATTTAACTGAGACACAACCAGTTGAGCGTCTAAATAGACCCGGAGGTGAGAGATACCAAGCGACAAAGAATCATGAAGCAACTCAATAATTGTGCTATATTCGGTGGCATTGTTTGTGGTGTCGCCTAAACAGATACCTCCTGAAGATAGTAATTGGCCCTGAGATGTGAAAATCACCCAAGCTGCGGAGGAAAGCCTCTGAGTGTGCCAACTAGCATCGTCTGTGAACCTAACGAACACCTCTGATTCACTTGAAATCTGCCACAGTGAAAAATATAACATCAAAAATAGCACGTCCATAAAACCAAAAGAAACTAAAAAGTAATAGTACAAAGACTATACATATGTTACAAAAAGTCACCCAAGGTGACCTACCTACGAGTAATACTTCTTGAGGTAGAGCCCATTTATAGGCTCCACCAAAACATTTCCCTCAAAGTCCACCAGATGATAAGCGCCCTTTCTTAGAACCTCTTTTATGATGAAAGGTCTGAACCACATAGGTTTGAACTTGCCTTCCCCCAGGGGGTCCTTATCTTGGTCATAGACTAGGACAAGGGCACCTTCAGAGAAAATCTGAGGACGAATGAACCGATCATATTGACACTTGAATTTTGTTTATGAGATTCATTAGCTAAGGTCGCATCACGGCATTTCTCATTGAGTTGCTCGAGATATAATAAACACTCTTCAAGCGATGAAGTGTCTAGAAATAACTGTACTGCCAACTTTAAAGATGGGATCTGGCATTCTATGGGCAAGACTGCTTCCATCCCGTAAACGAGTTGAAAAGGTGAGAAACTGGTTGCATTCTTAACAGACGTTCGGTAAGCCCATAATGTCAAATATAACATCAAATGCCAATTTGACTTGGCCGAATTGATCGTTCGTTGTAGAATGGTTTTAATATATTTGTTTACAGCTTCCACCTGACCATTCGCTTGGGGGTAGTAGGGTGATGAATGTTCTTGCTGCAACCCAAGATTTGACGTTAACTCTGTCATCATTTTGTTTTGAAAGTGACTACCATGGTCAGTGACAATATATCTCGGGACGCTGAACCCTACTATTATCTGGTTGAACAAAAAGAGAGTTGTTGTCTCCCCGTCATCTTTAAACGTCGGCATAGCTTCAACCCACTTGGTGAAGTAGTCTACTACTATGATGATATAGCGATGCCCCCTTATTGAAGGGGGGTTCCATGTAGTGTAATCAATCCCCCATTTAGTGAAGGGACCAATGGTAATAACGGGAAACATGGGAGCGGGGTGTGCCCTCATCTTCCGGGAGAAGATATGACATGGGTGGCACTTCTTGACCGATTCAACACAATCTTTGATTAATGTCGACCAGAAGTAACCGGCTTGTAGAATTTTTTGGGTTGTTGCCAACCCAGACAGATGACCACCACATGCTCTAGTGTGGCAATCGTTAAGCGTGATTTCCACTTCTTCATGAATGAGACATCGGTGAAGGATGCAGTCTACACCTCGATGATACAAAGTGTCCTCGAGTATGAGATAGTTCTTAGCCTGATGGCATATACAACAATGCTCATCGCGAGAAGCAGAGGCGAGACACTTCAAAGTTTGGAGATAGACAAGCACATCTCCATACCAAGGGTCGGAAGACGTGATCAAAAACATGTCTCCTTTTATAAGCAACTCATCGGGTATAACATCAGTTGATTTGACCCGAAGTTCGATATGAGTTCTGCGAACACCATCGACTTTTTGGATTTCTCCAAAATGAACTCCAAGTCAAATTCCTGGAGGATAATTATCCATCTACTGATATTTTTGTTGATGACTCATCATGTCAATACATATTGAAATGGATTCACAATGGCAATGACGGTGGACTTGCGAAACAAAATGTAATGACGGAACCGTTGGACAGGACGGACTGCTGCCAATGCAATTTTTTCAATGTGGGAATAATTGAGTTTTGGTCCAACTAGGCCTCAACTCAGGTAATAAATCACGTATTCTGAGAGAAAATCATCCTCTTGAACTAATACCATATCGATGGTTGACTCCGCAACGGCCAAGTATAATAGGAAATCTTTATTATAATTGGGTGGTCGAAGCAAAGCGGTAGATATGAGGGTGTGTTTCAACACTGTGAAAGAGCATTGAGTAGCTTCATCCAAATGAAAAGGAACATCCTTCTTTAATAAACGTATAAAACCCTTTTTTATCTTGGCATAGTTTGCAATGAAACGTCGTAAAAAGTTCACTTTTCCTTGCAAACTTTGAAGCTGAGGGATGGTGCACAGGGGAGGCAATTGAACTATTGCCTCAACCTTTAGAGGATCAACCTTGATCCCTATTGTAGAAACTATGAAACCTAACAGACAACCTGATGTGACGCAAAAAATGCACTTGTTTGGATTCAAGCGGATTCAATAGTAGCGACACCATTCAAGGATAAGTCAGAGGTGTGTTGGATGATCATCTCTCTTACGAGATAGTGACGCTAAATCATCAAGATAAGCCTCGACTATGTGTTTCAGGTCGTGGAAAGAAAAAGACATGGCCCACTAAAATGTAGCTGCAGCATTTTTCAAACCAAAAGGCATCTTACGATAAGAAAATGTACCCCATGAACAAATGAAAGCAGTTTTGTGTTGGTCTTCAGGTTTGATATGTATCTGGTTGTATCCCGAAAAACCATCCATGAACGAAAAAGCCTCGCAACCTATGCATTCATCGACTATCTGGTCAATAAATGGTGTGGGGAAATTATCTTTTGGGCAGGCCTTGTTCAGATCACGGAAGTCTGTACATACGTGAATCATACCCTGTTTCTTATTGACTAGCATGGGATTCGACACCCATTGAGTCAATTGGACAGGGTAGATGAAACCAGCTTTAAGTAGTTTCTCTACTTCATCCTTGATAGTTGTTTCTTTCTTAGGATTGACCGTACGAATCTTTTGTCGAACCATCTTGACATCAGGATAAGTTGTGATTTCATATTCAACATTTCTTGGATCTATCCCTGGAATTTCCTCGTAAGACCAGGAAAACACGCCGTGGAATTCTTTAAATAAATCCGTGTAGATTTGAATCTCCTCGGGGGAGAAATCCACTCCGACGAAGATATTATCCATGACGCCAGGGGTTCTGGAGATGTCAATAGGTATCATTTCATATATTGTTTCCATATTTCCTTCAGCATAAACTGTGTGCATTTCCAAAGGATTGATAGGACAATCTTTATCTCCATTCATAGTCAGAGTGAATTCTCCTACTTCAATTCTTCTTAACTCTGGGAGGAAGTAAGATCTATGATGGGGATCATCCCAGGGTCTGTCCAGACTAGTCATTGCCTCAATAAGCACCTCGTCTGAGGGCAAGACTAAGTCTAAAGAATCTGTATCAACAAGGGAACCTTGAGACCAAATAGGCTCGAGCACCTGATCTAACTCTTGTGCCGGAGTCGGATCGAGGTCAGCAGAAGCTCGCTGAATTATCGAGTATGAAACTTCTTCTGAGGACAAAGACATGGCCATGCCATGGTGCTCTATCCCTTCCATATTAGTTGATGGGGAAGGAAGAGTCCATATATCGTTAACATGTGTCATGCGAAATGATGAGATTTGAAATATTTTGGCCCGAGGTTGGTCGGGGTCAGCCGACATGTAATGGAAATTTTCGGTCAAAGGTGGGTAATCAAAAGTACCCATCAAAGGTGGGCACAAACCAACCCCTATGTTGACGATGTTGGGCTGAGGGTTATCAATCATCGAGACTGTGGAGACTTCCGATGAAGGGTCAGGACGAGAGAAGGATAAATAATCAATGGTCATGATCCGGCCCTCGTGTGGAAACAACAAGACCCAGAAAAATTTTGTGACCACTGCTTGCATAGCATAGGTCCAAATCCTTCCTAACAAAAGATTGTAGTTGAGAGACGCATCAACCACTTCAACTTTGATGCACACAGTTTTTCCCCCTATCTGCATGGGGAAAGAGGGAATGATCCCATATGGTCAGAAAGAACGACCATCAAAGGTTGTAAGAAGAGTAGGTGATGGAGACAAAATGGGTTGGCCTATGGCCTTCCAATAGGCCAAAGACATCACGCATGTCAAGGCACCCTCATCCACCACTGTACGAAAAATATTCTGGGTAAAATTTTTCGTGGTGTAAGCCACTACTATCTGAAAAGCCATGTGGTAGGGAAGACAAGGTTTTAAGTTGATCGTATCAAGCATGATCATTCCCGAATTACAAGTCTTGGCAGATCCTAGGGTGGCTAACAGAGCCTTTCTCTGCGAAGGCCAACTCTGGAGGACTTCCAAAGCAGACATCGCACAAGGGGTTTCTGATAAATCCTCCACCACAGAGTAGTTTTGGGTGGCCCTTGCATTTGGGTTGTGAGAAGCTTTCTTGAACGCACCTTTTGGGATGCAGGTCATTGTTTCTCCCAACGGCTTCTCAATCTGCAGAGGAAGATTTGGGTTTTCATCTTCTTTATCCTTCTCAGAGATGTTTGGATTTTCGTAATCATGTGCTCTAGTCGATATATAGGCATCACATTTCATCATATACACATTTGCAGATGAAGGATTGCTCGAAGATGTAGGGGGTCCTTGACTTCCCCCTTCCACGCTCGAGGAGGCTTGAGTTAGATTTTTCCCGTGTGGAAACAGGTTTGTTAACATGGTAGGTTGTTTTTGTGCCAATAACTTCTGGGCCTCCGCAAGCCGAGGGCACTGATGGGTTGGGTGGTCTTCTTTCCAAAGATTACAAGGATACTTCGACTTCTTTTTTTCAGTGTCGCCCCCTCCATCATTATCGGTGAGTTTCTTATCCCCCTTACCCTTCTTTCGTTGTTTATTCTTTGCATCAGGTTGTTGGGTGGCCTTAAGGTTTGTTGTTTTCACACTGTGTACATTCAACTTTTGGGTAGGGGGAACAGCCGAACCGGTGATCTGGTTGGTCGTTGTCTATTGTATCGACAATTGTTGCAATTGATTTGAAAATGGATCAGCGGGATTTGTTTGTGTTGAACCAATAATTCCATCGGCATGTGGTCCAAACCTTTGTTTGGTTTTTTCAAGGATTGACCTCGGTGCATCTGGAAAAATCTCGTAGAGTAAACCAAACTGAGAGTAAATTAGCTCTAGCTGTTGAGCTCTCATTATCGTGTCTTCCTCGAAAAACACTTCGGATGTTGCGATGTCTTTAGATAACTGGGGTACCAAAGACTTAAGGAACCACTCTAGCAGGAATGCTGGTGTGACAGACACTTTTATTAAACTCTTTCGGCATCTCCATTCTCGGATATGATCTGAGATATGGTCTGCTTTTGTTAGCTCGAAATTGGCCAGCAACTCAATGCGGGCGTCATATCTCATAGGTAATTGGAAATGGTTCAAGAAAGAAATTGCCAATTCACCGAAGAAAGAGTATTGTGAGTGGTCAAGCTTGATGTACCATTTCATAGCACTCCCTATGAGAGTGCGTTGAAACAATTGCAACTGAACAGAGTCGTCACTTAACGAGTTGGACGAGCACCATAAGTGGAAGGTAGTCAGATGATCACCAAGATCTTCGTTAGGCTTGGCCTCGAACTTTGGAATGTATGAAAGCAACTTGGTCGACATAGGAGTCCAACTCGAATCGTGACAGATGGGGTCATTTAGAATCCTTGTCAAATCTAGCAAGTGCAGGGTTGCCAGAAATTGTATTTTGGGTTGTGGATTGTAGCTAGGGAAAAAGGAGCCAATATTTTGACAGGCACCAGGTTGTCAGGAAAACTTAGGTTGTTGGTCAGGTCTCTGGTAATAACCATGGTCATGACTGATGTATGGATTGTGCATTGTTGAGACATCATCGGTTGGTTCCTGTAATAGGACGTAAAGGACTGAGCTTGCGTCGCATTCCAAGGATTTTGGGAGGGGTTGCTCCCTGTCAATCCGACGGGCATAGGCATTGGGCCTTGCCTAGGGTTCCACTGGGTATGAAAGGGGTTTCCCCTGATCGGCATCCCTGGCAAGGGGACTGTTCCCTGCCATGGATTCCAAGGTCCTTGTGAGGAAGGAATTCCTAAGTGTGTCACATGTGAAGGAATAGCACCCTGTACAAGATGTGGTTGTCCATAATCGGGGTTGCCCCCAGCTCAAACAGTAGCTAACGAGAAAGCGTTGTTACCAAATGCATCAAACAAAGAGAAAGGTGTCAAAACAACCGGCATGTTATAAGGAGGGAGTGCTTGACTACCTGCTCCGTACAAATTTACGTTAGGCCCGGTGAAGTGTTGAGGAACACCACCGAGCAAGGGGGGCGAAAGGGGTATATGACCCCCGCCGTAAGGGAAAGCAATAAAAGGAGCTGAAGTTCCCCCCATAGATCCTTGCAGTGGAGCGTTGTAACTCCCTGCCCCAAGACCTAAAGTTTGCAGAGTGGAGGAGGAAAGTACAGTACTCATACCAAAGCTTGGCATCTTGTATGAGAACGGAGGGCCTGTCACGTTCTGAGTAAATGAACCAGTGATCGCCGCCATAAATGGAATCGGACCACTGCTCGAGGTAGAAGCAGTCAAGACCATAGTGGCCCGGACCGGTGACCGTTGGTTAGGAGGTGGAACACCCCCAGTAGTGACAGTCGTGAAGGAAATATGAGTATCCCCTGAAGAAGTAGCAGTGTTTGCTTCCATTGTTTCTTGTGACACTACTTGATGATCGTAATGTAGAACCTATATGACGATGGGTGTCGATAGATCAATGATAGGAGGGTTATACGAACCAAGAGCTTCTGCTCCGAGGTCAGAAATGATTGGCTCCTACAGAATCAAAAGTTCTCCTCTCGAAGATGGGTAGGGCACAGTTTCCTGTAACCCGATTGTCTCAAAAGACCTTTGTTGTTCTAATTTTCGCCTTTGGCAGTGGAGGGGGGGGTTCAAGTTCAACCGGCGGCAGGCCCAAAATCCTTCACGACCGGCAGAACTCTTGATCCTCCACTGTGTGAGAATATCAAAGACACACTAGGGAAATCTATAATCATTTTAAAACTAGCACACACTATAAAAAGTACCTATGAGATAAAACAAGCAGTCACTAGCTAGTTGGAAGAATAGTTACAACAACCAACCCTAGAGAAACTTACCGATGCAAGTGCAACTCGAATATGGAAGCACCCTCCAAGTATACTCTGCAAAGCATGGCCTGATGTCTATCCTAGGTACCACGGTATACCCCCGCAGTCACCTGTGTAAGCCACTAGAAAGATAGGCAACTAGGTTGCTAGCGCGCAAACAATCACCAGGCGGGTACAGTCGACAATCAGGTTGACCGAAATGAGTAGGATATCAAGCCCGAAACCTATCAATGGTATCGAAAGAAATTGTTCTGGAAGACGAATGAGGACCTCGAATGGATTTGAGAGCCTTGAAGCTCTGTGGCAAATGAAATCAATGGAATCCCAAGGCAAGCCCTTTATATGCGTTCCCCACTACTCTTGGTCCGGCTTTGGAGGG
The DNA here is from genome assembly GCA_009831015.1 of Picea engelmannii. NCBI lineage: Eukaryota > Viridiplantae > Streptophyta > Pinopsida > Pinales > Pinaceae > Picea > Picea engelmannii. The sequence continues at coordinate 1,110,035 of ML778127.1, forward strand.
GTTATCTCCGCTACCTTTCCTTATGCGACCTCATGTTTAACCCCTGTGTTAGAGGGGGGTCTCAGATAAATTTTACGATATTGGACTTTTGACACTCCCTAGCACAGACTCTTATGTTTGTTTTAGCAGCCTTGAAGAGTTTCCTCTCCAATCCTAAATCAAGGCTCTAGCCTAGACTAGTTGATGGACCCTACAAACATAAAGTCTAGTTGATTTTAATTAATTGTTACTATTTTTTAAGTCATAGGAGATGAAAATGAAACCAGTGATGTTTTTGAGTGACGAAAAGAGAAAAACATGCAATGTCTGAAAACAAAGTACTTCTTCAAAAAATAAAGATTTGCAACTTAACAGTCTTTAACCAACATTTCGAAAAAAAATCCTAAGATATTTCAATAGAAAAATCAAACAAGATTTTGCTTGACTATGAACTACTTATTGTCCTAAGTCAACAGCCAAGAAATTATGACAACATTCTTTTTCCTGATTATCTGTGAAAACACCCAACTACTTAAACAAAAACAAAAACAAAAAAAAATCTAGCTTCTCTTTTTTTTATCATGCTTCAAAAACAAGAAAATTTAAAATTGTATGTCTTCTTCTTTTCTGAAGCAAAAAGGTGAAAAAAAAAATAAAGACAAGACAAGGACAAAAAGACTTTTGGCCAACCATAGACTGTGGGGAGTTACTGACAACCAAAAAGGAAGATCAGACTGACTCACTATCTCATCAAAAAACCTAGCAAAGAAAAATAGAGGAAAACTTCCAATGAAAAAGCAAGCTATGCTGGAATCCAACCTAGGATAAAACCGCTATGACAGAGACCATAATGAAACAAGAAAAAACCTGGGAAGTGAATCTTGACAGGGAAGGGGATGACTGCCTCCTCAAAAAAAATTCTAAACAGACATGTGACTGTCACTTCAACAGCCAGCGTATGCACGTGGGCTGCCCAAAGACAGGACGCGTATGCACGTGTTAAGGCCCACTATAGGTCGTGTGTGGCTCTATTTCTCCTCAGAAGAAGAAATACAAGCAGCTAATCTCAAGCAGCTAAGCTCAAGCAGGGAGTGCTGGTATTGAAAACCAGAACCCCTTAAAGGTACAGAAACTTACTCTTGACAGAAAATATGCAAGGAAACTTGAGAAAGAAAAGCTAATATAAGGTTATACCTAGGCTATAGACTGCAACAATAGAGACCAGAACTAAATCCAGAAAACCCCTGAGAAGGATCACTTCTGACAAGGAAGAGGATGACTACCTCTCTTTAAAAAAAAAATTATGGACTCAGACACGCTATTGATCTTTCATCAGCCAGTGTATCTACGCGGGATGTGTGAAGTCAGGGCGCGTGTATACGTGGGTAGGCCTTATACAGACTGTGTATGCCTCTGTAGATTTCTAGAAAAGAAACAAATAGTCAAGCGAAGAAAGCAAGGAGTACTGGTATGGAAGACCAGAATCCCTACTAGCTCAGACTTTTGCAGAAACTCAGAAAAAAAGGTAATAAAACCAATTTAAAATACCCAACAAGTATCCCCAAAAACCCTAGATATCTCCCTAGTATGGTTTCCAATTCTGTTGTGGGTGAGAAATCCCCCTACGGACTAGCATTAAGGGTTCTATAATGCATGCAGAAAATGACCTAAAGTCTCCTACTTCTTACCAACATCCCAATCATAAACCCCATTATTCATATGCAAATACAAGGTTAAAAATATCAAGTTATTGTACCTTATTTTCTGTGTTTGATGTCGATCCTTTAACGTTTGGTCACTCCTTGACTGCAAATCTCCTCCCAATGTTGACCTACATCCATAAAAAGACAAACAAAGAACTCCACATGCATATGATCTATGAACTAATGGGTTAGAGATTTTATCAAAATTTAATCAAATTTAAACATTGCAAACCTCATATGGAGGGACAATAAAAGTACTTCTTTTTATTAATCTCACAAGAGTAACCTTACAATAGTGATATCGGCCACTTCTCCTTGAATCTGGTCCTGGGCTCCTCTTCAATTGTGCTCCAACTGCTTTTGTATATGCTTCTCTTCACACACTAGTTGCAAAAGGTTGGGACAAAGGGAATGTGAAATCGGGTAGAGTTTCTTTACAATTATTTTCCTCTTTTCAAATGGGACCCCTACCCCTTCTTTTATAGGCTAGAAAGGGATAGGTATTTTGTCGAGTGGTCGGCTATGGGCGGTCAAACGGTTTAGGTAACTTACCCAAAACTGTGAGTTTCGTCTGCAATTTTCCATTTTTCATGCTTTTGTAGGTATACACGGGCTATATTGGGTCAGCTAGCGTATACACGCATGCAACAGTGGAGCAAGGCGCGTGTGCCTTCAAAAAGGGTGTTTTTAAGAAGAGTTGTTCAATAGTGTCTTGGAAAAATATGTAAAATGAGATGGCCTGATGCCAGGTAAGCATATCTGGTGAAAATTAGGGTTATAATAGCAGAACCCCAGAAAGAATCAAAGAAAATATTGTTACATATGAGAGAAGCCTTGAATGACCACCGACATATTAGATTATCAGAGATCTTTAAAGACAATGAATGCCTTGAAGCAAGAATAGGAGACTTTGACATTGACTGTGTTCTAGATGAGGAAACAGAGGTGAATTTCATGACCGAGATAACTTGGTAAGCTATAGGGAGGCCTGCTATGACTCCCTCATTAGTAGGAATAGGGTTATTCAAAGGAAAATCCGTAAACTTGTATGGAAGGCTCACTCAAATACCTATGACCATCAATGGAACTTCAACAGAGGAAGATTTTGATATTATTCAATTTATTGAGGACAACGCCCCATTTACCATGTTAATAGGAAAACCTTGGATTGATAGAGATCAAACCAGACGAAAGAAAGAAGAATAAGTCTTGGAGCAAAAGAAACAAGAGTTAAAATATTTCATGACTAGAAGGATTGCATACTTGATTGAAGAATGGGAGAACATATCGAATCTATTTGACACTAGAGACCCTGATGTTGAAGCTACAAGAACACTAGAAGACCCATAGAAGACTAAAGTACTTACTCCAGATAAAGAAGAGGTATTACCCCTGAAAACTAGGAAAGAATTTCAACAGTGCGTAGTGACTATGTTAAAATAAGATAAGAATCAGAATGGAAAAAGACATATTGAGATGAAGCTCACTGGAAAGAAGGGTATAAAGTTAAGTAAAAAGAGGGCTAAGATTGAAAAGTTACAGAATATTTCAGAGGGAACTTCGCAGACAGAAAATTTGCACAATTGGAGCTTCGTCGGTATATCAAAACAACGACACATGGTACTTCACCGGGACGAAGAAATATAGACATTGGGGCCGATATATCTGTTCAAATCCCACTCTGAACGGGTCGAAAATCATTTAAAGCTTGACACCAGATCGTTGGACCACACCATAACAGACAGAATAAGAGTTAATGAGGCTTCATACCCATTACAAGCAAACCGTTGCCAAGTTGCCTACTTATCCTGTCGCACCATGCACGAAGAACGTTTTTTCTAACTGAGAATTTGAAGCCCGTAGACTAACAGAATTGTATACAGTGATCATTGCGCTATTGTTGTTTGTTCTAGTGCCATATCTAAGATCATCATGACCCCGGTAATTTTAATCCCAAGCACGTATGTCCGACGATCTCACTGCAGTTGAAGAATTAGTAACAAAAGTTCTCCTCAACTTAATGACTGAAAGAGTCATGTCGGAGAGAGGAGTGTCTACATGTGTACAAGCATCTTCGACGAGAGGACTTTCGGCCCCTCCGTCCACTACTCGATCTGGTCCATCCCATCCAGTAGATGAAAAGTGAACTAAGCATAGGGATGATCTCGCAAATTCTAAGTTAATCCTGAGTATACTACCCACCTATCTACCACCTCTGAGCGGCGCAATCAATCGAGACAGTGTGCCCAAATATTTTGAGTACACTTTGGTCACTGCGTACCTCTTGAAGGGGATACGCACAGTGCACGCACACCAGGATAAGATCACAGCATTGAATTTTAGTGACTTCAACCTCGACGACAAAAAGTTTTATAGCATGTTGTCCCCACATAAGTATCTAACCAGAACAAAAGGAAATAATTCAAATATAATTTCTCAATCATGGACTGATAACCTCATGCGGTCCACACTACTCAACGTCATGAAGATCCCGCACTTCGGAAGACATCAAGAAGTGAACACATGCATCAAACTACTGTTATCTTGTTACCATGGTGGATACTTATGGTTAAACCATTGTATCACAGTGGATCTGACGTTGATCAATCGGATCACAGGGCTAAGCATGCAAGGCCCTGACCCACAGGATTTTTATCTGGGAAAAGCCATGGATCGCGCTCTTGTGCAGAATATTAAGGATACCTACATTGATGTAAATAAGGGAACGCAAGGCTATAAGGTAGCTTCTATACAGAGTAGTGCAGTACGACTCACCTGCCAATTGATCGTAGGAAAGTTGGTGCAAAAGAATCGACCCACCCAAGTCACGGGGTTCGTAGTCGACCTTGCAGGGAAGTGCACAGAAGGACTTCATATGAATTGGGTGCAGTACTTGGTAAACTAGTTGGAACTCGACTGCAGGGAAGCACGGGATCAAGGATATGAGTTCCACTTCAGCTAGCTTCTCATATTGGTCTCTTTCATTGCATGGGAGATGTCGGAAGGTGCGACCTTCCCCGACATCGAGCCGTTTGAACCTCTGGTCATGAAGTTTAGTACATTGTGGTACTCGAACAACATGAATAAGCAATGGAAGTCAAATTTCATGTTCCACGCATCTTACAACCATCTAAAGACAACTATATCTAGTCTGAGCCTCATATAACCCCGAACACTCTCCACGGGTTCAGGCCCTTGATGAAATTCAGCATGGACCGCCATTTCATTTATATCACAGTGTGCATTGATGAGCACAAACAACAGTTGAAATCACACTACAAGTTGATGGAGAAGGATTTGGAGGAAATCACCAAGGAATGGTCAGCGGACCTCCTCATCCCAGCAGACCCTACAAATATATCTGATATTGACAGTCCTGAAGGAGCACATGATACCCCTGGACCCAGCAAGACAAAGAAGAATGAAGACGCCCAAGATGTCAGCAATACCTCTGGGAGATTTCTTCCATCTCAGCAGAGCAAGGAGTAGATGGCACAGAAGCTGAACAGAAGAAAGGAGAGGTTACACCACCTAGAGACAAGGAGGACCCCTCAAATAAAAGGAAGGTTTCCCCACCAAAACCCTCCTGAAAGAAAATGAAAGCCACCAGGATCAAATTTGAGACTACCCTCACATCAGATGACTTTGATTTTATTGTAGCAGCCCTGAATGAAGCTTCGTTGGAGATAGCAGAGAAGCAAGAAGATAAAAAGGAGGATATCTTCAATAGGATCAAGGTTGAACTTCAAGGAGTACAGCAGGCACTACAGTCCAGCCGCGCAGTTTCCACTGCGCCTCCGTCATTGGAAAAACCGGAACTAGGTGATGAGCCAGCTCAACTAGACCGCATCATTGATACAGACCTTCGACGAGCTAAGGAAGAAACATCACAAGCCACCCATGCTTTAGCACAAGTACAGAAAGACCTTGAGGACCAACGCAGTACTAAAGAACGGGAAAAATTTTCTCTGCAAGCGAAATGGGATGAAGAAAAAACACAGTTGCAGCAAAGCAAAGGACAATTTCTTGCAGAGCAACTCGAAGTTAAGGAAATGGTCAACATATCACTTTCCTCTATGAAATTTTTCAAAGTAAAGACCGAAGACCGAGTTCCACAACAGGTGGCACAACTTGAAGAGGTAATCTAGCAGCTCCAACAGTGCATAGCAGACTTGGAGCTCTGCACTGTGCCCGAGACCCCTCAAGATGTAAGAGACCTAAGGGAATCAACTGCCCATAGCGCAGTCGACAGATTAAAATGATCTGGATTTATGTAGGAACACAATGAAATACAGAAATACACATAAACGCAGAGATGCAGCGGAAATAAGACTTCATTTCATTAATAACAAATGACCGAAATATGCTTACAAACAGAATAGAAATAAACTAGCTTGGGCGCTGGTAGCTTATCTCTGAGAAGAGATGTGGCTGCTACTCGCATCCGTGAGAAGATGATTACAATGAGGCTCTAGAGGCCTTTTTACAATAGAAGAGAATGCCAAAATTCATAGACATCCAAAAACCTAACCCTAGGAGATGAAGCGCCAAAAGTCATGTGGGCCCCGTTTGGGTAAGTTAGTACATCAACTTCCTAGGGTCGTAACTTTTGCATACGATCTCTGTTTTAGGCGTGTGATAGCTCGTTGGAAAGGTATCGTCGAGGAGATTCATTTTGGGGGATCAATTATGCCTTCGGATATCATTAAGAACCTCTATCTAAAAAAAACCTTCATTTAGGCCCTCAAAATGGCCCCGAAAGTTAAAACCTGCTAAAAATAGTAAATTGCCAAAATTGCCAGAAAACTGTTTTGAGCCAGTTGGAAAAGGTGGGTGGCCACCGATATCCACCTGGATCAATCATCCCTCCTTAGGAAGCAATGGTCCCCATTGCGTTGAGTTCCTCCATGAGATGAGGAAACTTCTGCTGAAC
>ML778127.1:1117015-1132601 GCA_009831015.1 Picea engelmannii
TATGTATTTCATTATGTTCCTACATAAATCCGGATCAGTGGTATCAGAGCGGTCTGCTCATTCTCGATCCTTCTTTGCATGTCCCCAACGAGATCGGGGTATAAGGAGTTGGGGCTCGATCTGGTTGAACCTTTGCAAGATCAACCTCGTAAACCCTGACTACCACCCATGGGGGAAGAAAAGAAAGATGAGGGAGAAAGATATCCTATCAAAATGTTGCTCGAGGAGGCCCTTGAGAAACAAAGGAACGCGATGATGACCAACTTTGCCCAGATTCTTCAACGGATTCCGACTAGCGGTGCATCGACATCCAGAAGCCACTCTGGAGGTGCCACTCCTTTTAAGGTACAAGTAAACTTTGACATTCCCATATTTTATGTCCAAATAGATGTAGATGTCGTAGATAGATGGTTGAATCTGTTAGAAGGATATTTCTCGGTTCATGACTTTTCCGATCGAGAAAAGATTATTTTCGCACTCCTCAAAGTTGCCCCCCATGTCAAGGACTGGTGGGAAACCTACTCGGAGCAAGAGGGCGAGGGAGAACCCTCTTTGTTATTGGATGCACCCACTTGGAATTCTTTCCGAGACACCATCAAGGAACAATATTATCCCGTGGGGAACTATGAGGACAAATACATACAATGGACTACGTTGCGGGAACAAAGGGACCAAGATGTGCATGAGATGACGAATCTATTTTATACCCTACGCACAAAGTTGGGTATCAAAGGTTCAAAGAAAAATTTAGTGTTAAAGTACCGTAGTTGTCTGCACAGATACATTCAGGAGGAAATGGGGTTCCTCGACATCTCCTCACTTGGTGTGGCATACCGATATGCTGCCAAGATTGAGCAGAAGTTCAAACAGAAGAAGCGAGAATTTGGGTCTACAAATCAGAAGCACGGAAAAGGTGGGTGGCCACCGATATCCACCTGGATCATAAAATCTCTTGCCTTGGAGTGCAAGAAGATGAGTAACCACATCGCTCAAACCTATGAAAACCTCATTGAAAACCCAAAGTTACAGGTGCTGGAGTCGCAGCTCCAGGAAGCGAAGCAGCACGCAGACACACTTCAGGTGCAGCTAAAGGCCCTATCGGTCGTAGATGGAATGAAGAGGTCTCACGAGCAACGCATAGCCTAGAAACAGATCCATGCAATCCAAATCAAAGTGATGGAAATAACTCAACGGCTCCAACCAATACAAGATAAGGCATGCCTGTTGTTTACAAAGTTCGAGAGCCAAGGAGCAGAGCTAGAACAGGTCATCATCCCAGCAGAACAACGCCTAGAAAGGCCAGTGAATGACGTAGTGATCCAGGAGTTCACCGAACAAGAGGCCACAGTAAAGCAGCAAGTCGAAGAAGCTCGAGCCAAGCTCAAGGCATTCGAGGTAGAACTAGGCAGACCATAGTGACTTGAGACGAGTCACTGGTGAGTGTTGGGGGCTTGTTGGCCCTTGACCAAGTTTTGGTATTTTCTTGGTCGTGTTGACCTATTTTGGGACTTCAATATCCTATCAAAGGAGGAGCGCAAGATGAAGTGGAGATGACGAGATCTCGGCCCACTTTTGGATCCTTTTTGGGTTTTTGGGAATATGTAATGGGAATGGGATGTCAGCCCATGGGTTTACCCATGTTTAGGCCTATTTTGTATGTATAAATAGAAGGATATGCAATGTAATAAGTAGTCGAATAATATATCTATGTGATGTAGGCTAAGTTGCAAGAGTTGGATATGTGTCACCAGGGATTTGTGCATTCTGTGTAAGACTTTCAAAGCTGAGTGAAATTCCTTGTGCGAGACTATAGATGGCTTAGTGTTGTAACGCAAGGAAGAAGGATCTAGCGAGCTACGCAAATCTTTTTTCCTGTGCGGAGTAAGGGTTTTGATGGATTTGTGCTTGTAACCGATTGACTAAAGACAATAAAGAAGAATATTTGGTGGACGTAGGCCCATGGTGGGGGTGAACCACGTAAACTTTGTGTTGTCTTGCTTTATTCTTGTCTTAATGTGTTTATGTCTTCATTTGCTAAGTGATTTGAGATGATTGGATAGATCTGCTTATGCTTAGTGCTAATGATATGTGAGAATATTAGATCTCATCTATATGAATGTGCTTAGTGCTTGATCTGCTAGATCTGACCTATCTATTGATGCTAAGTGTTTAAGTACGTTATAATAGTGTAAATGTTGTGAAGCCCCGTTTTATCAGTGAAGTGATTAATGATTAAATATTGTAGAAATAACAGTGCTAAGTGATTTATTAAGTAGAAAAATCACAGATCTGTGTCCCAGCTAAGGTTTCAAACACTTGAGACTTGCAACCACCCCTACCTCTACCTCGGGTGAGACTTCATCTGTTTCGTAGGTGTTTCCGAAAGGGCCAGTAGTTAGGGCTTTGTTGGTGTGTTGTTGTAGCGTTGAACCCTGGGTCTGCCCCTATGCCAACACATTTCGATGGATCATGCTCAAACAAAGGTAATGGAGATGGCATTATCTTGTACTCACATGATATAGGTAAAATCCACAACTTTTCTTATAGGTTAGAGTTTTCTTGCACAAACAATGTCACTGAATTTGAATCCTTACTGCTAGGCATCAAAATTGCTTATAACCTTGGTTGTGGGCACCTTACAGTTTTTGGCGATTCTGAACTTGTTGTAAACCTTGTGCGTAAAATATATTATCCTAGAAATAAGTTGACGAAACGCTATACCCAAGTTGTTTGGGCACTTATCTTGAATCTTCTATCATTTAACATAACTCATGTTAAGAGGGAAATTAATTCAATGGCTGATAAGTTAGTTGTATGTGCGGCATCCCCTACTCGTAAAATTCTACCTCAAAGGCCTTATTGTACTTTTAAATATTTACATCGTCCCCACATTCCAGATAATGTAGAATCATGACAGGTTTTCCCTAATGATGAAGGCATATATGCTTTCATACAAAATGAACTGTTTAAGCCTAAGGAAATCATATCTATGGAAGATGACAAATTTCCAAAGGACTTGACTCCTCTTGAAGGTTTATTTTCATCGAGTGATGTGAGAAACAAATAAACATGTGAGGAAGAGGAGTCGAAAAGGAAAGTGGGTGATATTATTTCCTTGAACCTTGGGACCTATGAATCTCAAAAGATGGTGAAACTAGGTGCCCAATGTTCCGATGAAGAAAAGGAGAAATTCACAGAACTATTACATGAATCTAAAGATGTTTTTTCTTGGTCATACGAGGATCTTCATGGTTTTGTTCCTTCTCTCATACATCATGCCATTCCTATCAAGGAAGGGATAAAACCAGTTAGGAAAAACCAAAGACCCATTAACGCTGCACTTGAATCTATTATTCGGAAGGAGTTGAGAAAACTTTTGAAGGATGGAATAGTCTTTCCAGTTAAGTATTATGAGTGGGTTTCCAATTTGGTTCCTGTTTGGAAAACAACTGGTTAGATCCGATGGTGCATAGAATTCTGCAGGTTAAACAAATCAAGCGTAAAAGACCATTGTTTATTCAAATAACCGATTAGATCATTTTGGTCATCTTAGAAAAGTTCTCATGAGATGCAAAAAGTTTGGAATTTCTTTAAATCCTTCTAAATCTATTTTTGGTGTTACTAAGGGCAAGTTCCTTGGGCATATCGTCTTTGATTCATAAATAAGAATAGATCCTGAAAGGATTGATGCTATCATGAACCTTCTTGCCCCCACTTCCAAAAGGGAGGTTCAAGCCTTTATGGGTATTATCAACTTTGTTTATAGATTTTTTCTTGATTTTGCTTTAATGGTCAAACCAATTCATAATATTCTAAAGAAAGATTGCTCCTTTTCTTGGACTGAAGACGTCGAAAATGCTTTCGTAAGGGTTAAGAAGGCAATCAGTTCCGCGCCAATTTTGGCAAAACTGGACTTTGAGAAAGATTTTATCATATACACTAATGCCATTGAGGAAGTTGTTTTGGTTATTCTCTTACAATGTGATGACTATAATAATGAAAAAATTGTATCTTACATGATTCAAAGTTTATCAGATGACGATTTCAAGTATTCTTATATTGAAAAACATGCCTTTGCTCTTGTTAAAGTTGTGGAGAAATTTCACCACTTTATCCTAGGCAAGCACACACAGGTAAAAGTCCCTTTGCATGTTGTCAAGTTTTTGCTTTCACAAACTTATATTTCAGGGAAGCTTGCACATTTGCTTGCCAAAATCCAGGAGCATGATTTAACCATCATGACTTCGAAAATAATTAAGGGATGAGACTTATCCCTTCACTCAGCTCCAAATGTTGAAGCAAGTGAAGAAATTAACGATCAAGATAATCCTCTTTCAACATTGTTTTATATTGAGAGTCAAACCCTTTTCGTAGATTAACATCCCTGGTATAAAAATATGGTGTATTACTTGCCATATCAGAAGTGACCAGATGACTTAGACACTCATCAAAGGAGAAGGCTCTATCTTGAGTCTTCCAGGTATATTATTTTGGGAGAATTTTTTTTCAGGAGGTTTGTTGATGGTGCATTACTTCGATGTTTGAAAAATGAGGAAGCACAGAAATTTTTATAGAAAACTCATGGATCTTCATATTCTGGTATTCACGTTGGAGGCCACTTTTCTGCTAAAACAAATGCTTTTAAAATCATCAGAAAAGGTTTTTATTGGCCTTCAATTTTTCGAGATTCTTATAAGTTCTCAAGATCTTGTGAAAAGTGCCAAATATTCATTGGGAAAGAACGTCTTTATGCTATGCCTTTGCAACCTGTCCTCCCTGATTTTCCTTTTTCTAAATGGGGTCTAGATTTTATCGGTCCCATAAACCCTCCATCTTCAGCAAGGCAGGTTTTTATCTTGACAGCCAATGATTATTTCACTAAGTAGACTGAAGTTGTCCCCCTTAGACACTCACAGGATGAACAAGTAATTTATTTCTTGGAAACTAATATCTTCTCCATATTTGGCATTCCTTTAGAGATTATTACATACAACGGTCCCGCTTTCATTTCCGCTAAATTCACTCAATTTTTAGCTAAATTGGGGGTCAAAAATTTCACGTCATCAACTTATTACCCTCAAGGAAATGGGCAAGACGAGTCTACCAACAAAAATCTGGTTAGGATTATAAAGAGGCTCATCGAGAATAAGCCTCGTCAATGGCACACCCTCCTCATGTATTCCCTTTTGGAATATCACACTACCACCAAGGTAAGCACAGGTTGCACTCCCTTTCAGATTGTCTACTGTCAAGAAGTCATTCTGCCTACTGAGCTAGAACTTTCTTCTGTACGGTTGATGCTACAGATCGAAGAATTAAATTCTTCCAATGTCTCTCAAAGTATAAATGCATTATTATCCTTAGAAGAAAAAAGAATGTTCGCCTTGGAAAACACAAAGAGTAGATAGAAAACCGTGAAGAAATATTTCAACAAATGCACAAAAGCTGTCAATTTTAAAGTAAATGAGAAAGTCTTGCTTTGGGACTCATCCCATGTTGATAGAGGAAGACATTCAAAGTTTTAGAAATTATGGCTAGGTCCTTTCAAAATCGCTTTTGTCCTGGGTGCAACTTCTTATCTTCTAAAACACTTGGAAGAGAAATTATTTTCCTATAGTACCAATGGTTCCCACTTAAAACATTATGTGGAACCATCTTGAATGATAAACGTTGCATGGAAGTCACTATTGTATATAATTTTTTGTTTTGTTGTTTTGGTTTTGCTTCATTTTTTGTTGTTTCATTTTCTATTGTTTTCCTTTTATTGTTTTATTTTGTTTAACAAAATTAATTTTTGGATCAGTTTCACCACAATGATGCCATTCTGTAAGTATTTTTGATCAATAAAAATTAAGTTACACAGCTATCATGATGTCCTCCTTGTAGGCATCATTGAAATTTATGTCTGCTTCCAGTACTGTTGTTAGATAGATGATTTGATTTCCATCCCTACTTTCTACTATCCCTTTCTTCCCTCCATCCTGAGATTCAAAAGAGCATACTAGAAAATTTCTCCTTAAAAAAATACCACTTTTACTGTGATCGATCGAATATTATGCATACAGGGCCAAACCCCCTCATACATAACACTTTTCATGAGTCATTCCCAAAGTCCTGGATCATTTTTTCCCTTAAGACATTTTTTCCCCCTATTGCATAATCATTCTGGTCAATAATTCTTTAATCTATGATTCAACATTCTGTGAAAGCATACATTATGAGTTCTTAATCTGTTGGAAACAAATTTCCCTATGGAGTCACTAGTTTGTTGACGCTTAAAAGTGAAACCTTGGATACTATGCTCACAAATGATTTCCAAGCTTTATTATTTAATTATATTAATAATATACTAGTAGGTGGGACCCCTTGTTTGACTTATGGCACTATGACGGAGAAGAGACACTTATATTTTGTTTTCCTATGTTGGTTGCGACACAAATTCTATATCTTATTCACTTCAAATCGTGGTTAAAAATCTTATGATAAGATTTTATGGGAAAGAAGGTTAAAATAGGAAAGAATGTGGTCTTCATTACCTCTCAAAAAATGTGATATGATGCTTTAATGGGTGAAGGAATAACACTCCAGTTTGATTTTGATTTTATATGGACTATATTGTATATGGGTGATCACCCCAACTCTGGCTGTAACTATGGTGCGCATTGTTTGATGGCAATATTAGTTGTATTCCTAGAAAATAGTCATATGTTAAATGGGATGGTGGCAAAGGTTGGCGCATTTTTAAATTGGAGCGTATGAAAACTTTGGGATAGATGGTTTGTATTAATCAATGGGGATGTTAATGGAATGTGAGTTGTATAGTGCACTTGGCTCGTACTAGCCATGAATGAACGCCAAGGGAGAACCGACGTGCAATAAATGCATGTCACCTGCAAGAATTGAACCAGTTGTTCCAAGTTGGCGTCTTTAATTGGGTTGGCCATGGGATAATGCACCCTCGACCAAAAATACCGCCTTTCTAGCAGGCTCTAAAATTTTTCCGGAATCCATGTACCCACACATGTCTCATTGCAGCCCGAAGTTCCCACTAATGACAGTTGGTAAGAAATTGTCCACCAGCATGTCTCTCACCACCGTGGTTGGCCCACTGTGTCATTTCCTTTACCACCACCAATTAATCCCAATGTTCAAATTGATCTTGTTGTTTCTCTAGTACAATCCTCGCACGCTAGCAAGAGATTAAAAACTGACATCCTGCAGCTTGTGCTAGATAAAGGAAAAGCAGTGACCTCCCCTTCTAGTCCATCCACTGACTCATCTAAATCTGTGTCTTTTTGCCTCCACCTAAAGGATGACTACTCCAATGTGATCAATGAGATATATCCCCAAGGGTCTAATCAACCACGGGCTACTTCAGAAAAGTCTAAGGGAGATAGCAGCGAGAAAAAGAAATATGCCTCGCAAAATAGCAAATATGGTTTTTAAATGATTATTTTTATGATTGTCAATGATCAAGACATTGTTTAATGGTTGTCATCATATTTTGGATAGCAAGCCTTATATGGTAAAAATCCACGGAAGCTACAAGGGTGTTATATGGTCTAAATCATTATTTTATATATATATGCTTTTCATTTGATGGTAACAAGAAGAAATAATGGGATTCGCAAGGGGTCTCGCCTATTTAGTCATTATTAATTAAGACCCTTATCTATATATTATTATTATTTAATTCTCCTAAACTAATTTGTAAGTCAATTTGACTTAACTAGAGAAAGTAATTGAACTACTTTAATTGAATGAGAAAAAATAAAATCTTAGTTGGATGAAGAGACAAGAGGGAGAATAGAAGGAGAAAAACAAGACTAAGGTTTTCTCTTTAGTTAAATGAGATAGTTTTAGTTTTCATTCATTTATGAGTTTACTCGAAATCCTAATCCTCTTGTTGACAGCAGGGTCTTATTATAGACAGCAAGGTTCAATACTGAACCATACTTTTCAGTCGCTTGTCTTAGAGGTGTTAATTCATCCTTGATAGTATGTGTATTCTTGTTTTTTGTGAATTAATTTTCATGGATGATAAAGGATATCTTGCAGAGTCAAAATGGCAGCAGTTTTTGGCAAGCTGATACAGATTTTTAATTTCATTTTTACTTTACTATTGGATTATTTTTGTATGGTTCCCATTGGAGATCTCTAAACCAGACTTTGGTCCATACCCTCGCAGGGTTTTGTAAAGAGAAAAACACTTTTGGTGCCTCAGAATGAAATAAAATCATATTATTGTTCTGTCTGATACATGTATTTCTATGACTTGGTTCCTCTTTTCTCTTTTTGTCTCCATGTTTACTTTATTGTAAAATCTACACACATTCCAGTAGCTTTGTATAAATTTTATTTCATATTGCAGCATATATAAATTATAAAATCTGCCTCAATCCTTGTAATTAATACTTTCATATTGAGTGAATTTTTTGAGGATATAAATCTCGGGTGACATTCCCAACTATCTTGTTCTAGCCAAGAAAGATCTGAAAATGATTGGGTAAGGTGTTCCATACCTTTTCCTCAACACCCGGTCCTTCTTATAATTGTTATGTCCTTGTCAGTCACACAAGGTGGGGAGGTGTAAAAAATAAACTTGTACAGTGGGGAAAGGAAGTGTTCATAGATTCTTTGATAATATGTTCGACATTTGTGCTCCCAAAGCACCTTGTAGTAGATGTGAATAGCAGAATCAGCGGGAAACCAACTCCATCCCATGTGTTGGTACTTGTGAGCGATGCACATTATGTCTAGAAGGTATGAAGACATATGGAAATTTGGGAATCTCTCTAGTTGTGCTTGTGTAACTACTGAAATAGCATCTTTGAGATTCTCAGACAATATGTCTAACCAGTTGAATGAGGCCCCTACATCTACACAGAAATAAATCAGGGGCATATATGATAAGGGAAAGTGGGTTGCATCTGGTTCCCCATACAACCTACACATCATGGCTACCATAAATTGACAGGGTCTTCTTAAATTGGTTGTGGGGTATCGACTATTGGGCTGATATTTGAAATGTTTTTCTACTTTATACCACGTGGGGAAAAAATCCTTCGATGTGAGTGTTATAACCCTAAATTGCACCATACATGATTACATGGCATCAGGCCAACTCATTTCCCTTCATTGCCAAAACATTTGTTGAGAAACCTATTTAAAAATCCTCTTGGATAAAGGTACACGCGCCCTAACCCACTACTGCACGCGGGTGAACGTTGGCAGGCCTACTATAGCCCGAGTTTACCTAACAAAGCACAAAAACAAGAAAGTTGCCGACGGGACAAAAAGTTATGGGTCAATTAACTGAAACTCCTGGCCATGTATGGCTGAGAGTTCATCCAAAACCCTAGCTCCTTCTAGCCTATAAAAGAAGGGGTAGGGGTACTATTTGGAGGAGGAAAATTATAGCGAAGAAACTCTGCCCATTTGTTGAATCCATTTGTCCCAACCCTTTAGCCTTTCCTCAAGCCTAAGGAGAATTAATGCAAAGCAGTTAGAGGACAAAGAAGAGGAGGATCCCAGGATCAGGATCAAGGAGCGGTGGTCGGTCTCTATCATTATTGTAAGTTGATTCATCTTGAGATTAATAAAAGAATACTTTTCCCATCCCAATGCATGAGTTATATGTGATTTGTGTAATTTATGCTTAATTTCTAACCCTCAAGTAGAGAAATAGCATGCATGCGTAGTGTTTTGTCTTGATTGCAGGTTAACTTTGGAAGGAGTAGCGCAAGTAAGCGGGCAAAGCGCAACGGAGGATCTACACCAAACATCAGTAAAAAGGTTAGTAGTTCCTTTCCATGTATGTGTCTTGAAAGAGGGGTTTAAGTTTTGGGTGGTAGGTTAAAAGGTCATTTCTTTAAGGTCAAAATATGCATGCAAATCAGACCCTAGTTTGCTAGTCCGTAGGGTATTATTTCCCAACAACAGAATTGGTGACTCCACTGGGGAAGATACTCTTAGGGTTTCCGGATTTAGTTGAGGTTTTTGGGTAGTTTAAAGGATTATATTTTCTATTTCTTTGTTTGTTTGTTTTCTGTTAGGTTAGAGCTAGCAGGGAACCTGGTTCTTTATACCAGTTTTTCCTTGACTGTTGCTTGACAGTAATTATTGGGACACACAGAGGTACATGTGGCCTACAGAAGGCCTGAACGCGTGTGACCCGTGCCCTAATCTCTTACAGCCCACGTGTGAACACTTGTTGTAGAGGTTTCAGTAGCGTGTAAGATTCAGAGAGCTTGAGAGGCAGTTCTCCTCTTCCCTGTCAGAATTATACATTCTCATGGGGCTTTCTGGATCTTGTCTGAGTCTTGCTAGTTCATAGTCTTGTCTCAGTTTGCTTTATTGCATTTTGTTATTCATTGCAATTATTCTTTCTTTTCTGTTAGAAGAAGCATCCAAGCCTTCAAGAGACCTTGGTTGTCAATACCAGAGGCCTTTTCCAGGTCTAGGCTACCTATGTTTAGTTTTCTCTTAGATTTTATACATACATGTGGCTTGTGCAAGAACAGACCGCGGGTACCCACGCTCTGTTGTAGCTCAGCACGCGTTTGCAGGCGTGCTGTTTCAGTGACAGTAGCGGGCTTGATAGGGTGCTTTTCAATCAGGGTGGGGCAGTCATCCCTTCCTGTGGTGAGAAGTGTTCCTCTCAGGGGTTTGAGTCTATGGTTGCACAGTCAGTAAGGCCTCTTACCCTTAGCCTGTTTTTTCTTAGTTGATAGTTGATAGAAAAGATAAAAAAGAAAAATTTTGTTTTATGGTTTTTAGACAAGCGTAAGAGTCGGTGCTTTCTTAATTGCCATTGTGTGTCTTTACCCTGATTCTTTGCGATCTGCGCTTTAAGCCAGAATTTTGTTTTGTTTTCTTGGTTTTGTGCTTGTCGGCATTTTCCCTTTGTCGCTTCATTTAGCACTTAAATAAAAAAATATATATATATTTCTTTTTCATTTTCTTCTTTTTTTAAAGATTGTGTTTCTGCATCAATAGCTAGGAAGAAGTCTTTTGTTCATAAGTTTTTGCAGTGCATTTAGAGCATAAGTAGCTCGTAGTCGAGAGAAATTCCTTTATGTTTGTTGCATGAAATCTTAGAAAAAATTGAAAAGAAAAGAAGTCTTTCTTTGTGAAAAGTTGTTGATTTTTGCATTTAGTAAAAGTCTTTTGTTTCCAGCATTTTTTCATTTGTTTTTGCTTTGAGTCTTTACACATCATCAGTTTCACCTTCATACCCCGTGACGTAAAAAATCCCATAAAAGAAACGCTAATTTAAAATCTATTAGACTTTTTTGTTTGTAGGGTTCATATACTAGCTCAGGACTAGGGCCTTGGAATAGGTTGAAGAGTAAACTCTCCAAGGCCACTCAAAACCAAACATTGGAGTCTGTGATAGGGAGTGTAGAAGTCCAGTTTCGTCAAATTTATCCAGGACCCCCCTCTAACACAAGGGCTAAACACGAGGTCGCGTAAGGAAAGGTAGCGGAGATAACCCCTCCAAAGCCGGACCAAGCGTAGTGGAGAACACATATCGAGGATTTGTCTTGGGATTCCGTCATTTGCATTTGCCATGAGGCTTCGTGGGTCTCAAATCCATTCGAGGTCCTCAGTTGTCTTCTGGACCATTTTCTCTCGATACCCTTGACAGGTTTCGGGCTTGATACCCTGCTCATTGTGGTCTACCCGACTATCGACTGTACCCGCCTAGTGACTGTTCGCGTGCTGGAAAAATAGTTGCCAATCTTTCATAGGGACATACACAGGTGACTGCGGGGGTATACCGCGGTACCTAGGACAGACATCGGGCCACGCTTTGTAGAGTATACCCAGAGGGTGCTTCCATTTTTGAGTTGCACTTGCACCGGTAAGTTGCTCTAGTGTTGGTTGTTGTAACTGTTTTTCAAAATAGTTAGTGTTTGCATGTCTTATCTCTTAGGGGCTTCTTTTTAGTGTGTGTTACTGTTTGAATGTGTAGAATACCTTAGCCTGTCATGGATCTTCTCACACAGTGGAGGATCCAGAGCTCCGTCGGTCATGAAGGCTTCTAGGCCTGCCGCTGGTTATACTGGAGCCACCCCCGCCACCATTGAGGCGGAAGCTAGACCAACAAGGGTCTTTCGAAGAAACCGAGTTACAAGCCATTGTGCCCGAACAACTCCCAGAGGAATCAACCGCCAATCTTGGTTCAATTGAAACCCCAACCACTGATACTTGGCCATTGGTCAATGTACCAATCCAATTTTACGAATGCCTGTCAGTGCCTCACACAGCTATGGAAACAAACGTTGTTACTTCCTCTGGGAATTCTTCCATTCCCACCACCGTTGCTACCACAGGAGAAGCGTCTCCTAACTTGTCGTCATCGGTCTGGGCCACTACGGTCTCGGCCGCAACTACGTCGCATAGTGGACCGACCCCATCTATCGTGGTGGCCACAAATCCCTTCACACCTAGTGCAACAGGCTCTTCGTTCTCATACGGTATGCCTAGTTCGGGCACAAGTCCTGCACTCACTCACTCCACTTTACAGACTTTGGGTCTAGGGGCAGGGAGCTCTAACGCTCCTCTGCAAGGTCAACTTGGGGGAATTCCTGTCCCTTTTAATTCTTTTCCTTACGTTGGAGGCCATATCTCTCCTTCGTCTCCTTTGCTTGGTGGCTTGCATCAGCAGTGCGTCAGCAGCCTGCACACACGAGTTTATTTGGAGCCGGGAGTCAAGGAACACCTGCGCAAACTATGCCAATAGGTTCATCACCATTTGTTTGGAATGGGACGTTTGGTAACAACACTTTCACATCCACTGCTTTCACATCTGGGGGCACACCCATTTTTGGACAGTCTACTCCAGCACAGGGTACTATTCCTACGCCAGGGGCACATATAGCAGGACCTTGGAACTCAGGACAAGGATCCGTTCCCTCCTCTGGAATGTCGTTCTGGGGTAATTCTTTCCACAATCAATGGAACCCTAGACAGACTTTTATGCCTCTCCCAGCAGAACCGGCATGGGGTAATCCTTCCCAAAGTCCGTCAAACACGATGAATGCCCAACATCCTATGTCCTTTATGGGGAACCAGCCAATGATGTCTCCACAGATGCAAAATCCTTACGCTGGTCAGGGCCATGGTTTCTACCAGAATCCGGGCCAGCAGCCAAACTTTTCATGGCAACCTGGTGCCAGTCAAACTCTAGGACCTTTTTTCCCAGGCTATCAGCAGCAACCCAAACTACCATTCCTGGCGACGTTACACTTGCCAGATTTGACATGGTTGTTAAATGATCCTATTTTTCACGATCCACGTTGGCCTCCTATGACAACGAAGTTGCCTTCAGACATTCCAAAGTTCGAGGCCAAGCCTAACGAAGATCCAGGTGATCACGTGACTACCTTCCATCTTTGGTGTTCATCTAACTCACTGAAAGATGACTCCATCCAGTTGCGATTGTTTCAACGCACTCTTATCGAGAGTGCCATGAAATGGTACATCGAGCTTGATCGCTCACGATATTCTTCTTTTGGCGAACTGGCAATGGCCTTCCTTAACCATTTCCAATTACCTGTGAGATATGACGATGGCACAGAGCTGCTTGCCAATTTCGAACAGACGACAGCGGACCATATCTCTGATCATATCCGAGAGTGGAGACGCCGAAAGAGTCTAATCAAAGTACCAGTTCCACCAGCATTCCTGCTTGAGTGGTTCCTTAAGTCTTTAGTACCGCAATTATCCAAAGACGTCACAACTTCTGGGGTTTTCTCTGAAGAAGATGCCATCATGAGGGCTCAACAGTTTGAGCTCATCTCTTCTCAGTCTAGTTTATTATACAACATCTTGTCGGATGCACCACGATCGATACTGGATAAAACTAGACAGAGAGCCAAACCACATGCCGATGGTATCGTTGGTTTGGCACAAACCAAACTCGCTGAGCAATTGACAAAACAATTGCAATAGTTATCTATACAACACTCAGCGGCCAGCCAGACTACTGCTTTGGCTGCTCCTCCTACCCAAACGTCGGAAGTACACTTCATGCAGACGACTAACCCAAAGGCCCCCCAACAGCCTGAAGGGAAGAAAAAACAACGCAAGAAGGGTAAGGGGGATAAAAAACCTACTGATAATGCTGGCGAGGGCACTACGGAAAAACGGAAGGCGAGGTATCCGTGCAACTTGTGTGCGAAAGACCACCCGACCCATCTATGTCCTCGACTTTCAGAGGCCCAAAATTTTGTCACGCAGCAACAGCAAGCCATGTTGACTAATCCCTTTCAGCATGGGAAAATTTTAACTCAAGCCTCTACAAGTGCCGAAGGGGGCAGCTAGGAAACCTGCCCTCCTCCAAACAGTTCCTCAGCCACAAACGTATATATGGTTAGGGGTGATGCTTTAATAATGACTAGAGCGCACGACTATAGTAAACCAAGTGCCTCTGAGAAGGGTAAAAAAGATGAGATCCCATCTCCTCCTCTACAGATCGAGAAGACGTTGGGTGAAACAATGACATGCATCCCAAAGGGTGCATTTAAGAAAGCTTCTCATAACCCAAACGCAAGGGCCGCCCAGAATTACTCTATGGTGGAAGATTTATCACAAACCCCTTGTGCGATGTCCGCTTTGGAGGTCCTCCAAAGCTGCCCTGCTCAGAGGAAAGCCTTGTTGACTACTTTAGGCTCTACTGAGACTTGTAACCCGGGTACCATCATGTTAGATACGACCAACTTGAAACCTCGTCTGCCTTACCACGTCGCGTTTCAGATAGTAGTGGCTCATCCCATGAAGACTTTTACACGGAATATATTCCGCACAGTGGTCGACGAGGGCGCTTCGACTTGCGTTATGTCGCTAGCATGTTGGAAAGCCATTGGTTAGCCCGCTTTGTCTCCATCACCTATGTTGGAAAATGTTTAACAGGTAGCATATGCTTATCATTGATGGAAAGTACAGCAATGAAGATGGCATGGGTGCAGGAAGAATGTACAAAGGATTGTTGGCATGTTTTACAGGCAGCATAGACTTGTCATTGATGGCAAGTACAGTAGTGATGATGGCTTAAGTACAACAGTGGAGATGGCAGGATATGAAGGAATAGCATTGAAGAAAACACGCGCAACAAGAGTTTGTAGAGAAGAAAGAAGACAGCGATCCAGTGACCGTTAGATACCTTTCAAATTTCCCGAAAGGTCGACAACCGTCAGATTTGTAGAAATTACGAGGGAGATAAGTCATCGGAGATTCGGCCATTGGGACTTTGAAATGTCCAGTTCACTCGACAACGAAAACCCTGAAATCGCGATATGCGATTTCGTGATTTGATCGCAGCCGTTAAATCAAGAAGAGATCGGGACCATCCATGTGTAGACAGGAGGCTTCATCGGAGTTTCGGGGATCGGGGTTTTAATATGCAAAGAATACAATGCCTCGAAAATCCTGATTTTGCGATATGCGAAATCCCGACTGAATCTGCACCGTCAGATCAACATGAGATCTAGACCATTGATCCAACTCACGTCGGTAGACCACGTCACCCAGGGACACGTGGCACAACCAGAGGATGACAGGTGTCAGGCAGATCTAACAC
>ML778127.1:1147586-1170213 GCA_009831015.1 Picea engelmannii
TTCCTGAATACGAGTTTGAGCCTCATTTGCATGGGTCTTTTTCACTCTTTGTCTTACCCTCCAGACTCCCAAAACATAACGGGTCTCCTTTTAAGCCCTTTTCAGACCCTCTAAACATGAAAAGATTGTCGAGCGATCTTGTGGCCTTTCACGCTCGTTAAACTGAAATTTGAAGTCACGTCTGTCCAGCGGTAGTTTACCCCTTTTTCGGTCCAGACGGTCAACTGTACGAACAAAGGAATACTCTATTGAATTCCCATTCTTTAGAAGAGTATCTTCAGGTATAATTTTATTCCTTTTTCGGGCCTGAGGGACTAAATTTATGAAAAAGAAACCCCCCCGGAGTCCATAGTTAAGCTCTTTTCAGACTCCCTAAAATTGAAAAGATCGCCGAGTGACCTTATTCTTTCACACTCGTTAAAATGGTCCAGAAGAAAATTCCTGACGGAGTCCATAGTTAAGCTTTTTTCAGACTCCTTAAAAGTGAAAAAATAGTCATGTGATCTTGTCCTTTTCACACTCGTTAAAATGGTTTTGAATTGACGTCTAATCAGTGCTAGTTTACCCCTTTTTCGAATCGACTAGACTATTGTCGAAAAAGGTACCCCAATGGAGTTTCCTTTTATGCTTTTTCAGACTCTCTAAATATGAAAAACCACCGAGCTTACCTTCTCTGGGCTCGTTAAACTTACATCGAAGGACATTACCATTGTGTGTTCTATCAATCGCATTTGCATCCTTTACCCATCAGCCTTGTAACAGTTTGCCTCTGCGTCTTAACACCTTTGGCCACTGGAGGATTTTTCCCGAGTATCATTTCCCCAGAACATCAGTCTTGTCCTTGTGCCTTGAGCTTGTATGTTTGCAGTACTTGTTCCTCCATTGTACCGTAATATTCCTTTATTCTTTTTCAAAATCATCAAAAAGAACAAAAAAATCAAATATACCCCAAAAAGAGGATGGGAAAAGTATTTTATTTATTGGCAGCATCATGAGTCGCCCTTGGATGAAGCAAATTTGTATGTTTGATCATCAGACTATGGGATGTAGTACGACCTTAGGAAGCTTTTTCTCACTATATAGAGTTGTGTCCTCCACCGTTTGGTTACTCTTCCAAACATATGGAGAGTTTGCATTGCCTCCTGCTTTGTAGACTTATGATTAACAGATATGTTGCCTGAGTCTTATCACTTGTCATGCTATTATCCAAGGGAATTTTGTCACTGAACCTGAGTCGGCCCCTCTGCAATATGTCTCTTGTCCGCATACCCAGCCATCTTGAACGTCCAATCAAGTATTTGTTCAAAATCATTGAAGCCTTCAGTCTGATCATCAAGAATATCAAGTCCATAACCGACGAGCCGTCGAAGACCTATGGGTAGTGCAGTCGTACACTCATATTACACTCCTACCCGAGTTTTAGAAGATTTTAAAGTTGTTTCTCGAGCTCTGAAGTACATCCATCAGGCCGAATCAGCTTATGGGAGATGGATACTTTATATGTATATCTTTCTGATTTCGAGATGTAGCTCTGTTGTGTATTATTCGTGGCTACTCTTCATAGTTGTTTGACATGGATCTACAGTGTATTTGATTGGTAGCCATGGTTCTATTTGATCCCAAGCATGGGTATGCCCGCCTCGGTGAGACATTTGATATTTTGCAAACGGCACCTCCTCATTCCTGATTCCTGGGCTCATTCATTCAGCATATCAGTATAGATTGGTAAAGAATTGCTAATGTATTTCGGCCATCAGATGCTCTTCTGACCTCACACATTAGGGGGCATCTGTTATAACCCTAAATTGCACCATACATGCTTACCTGGCATCAGGCCAACTCATTTCCCTTCATTGCCAAAACATTTGTTGAGAAACCTCTTTAAAAATCCTCTTGGGTAAAGGTACACGCGCCCTAACCCACTACTGCACGCGGGTGAACACTGGCAGGCCTACTACAGCCCACGTTTACCTAACAAAGCACAAAAACAGGAAAGTTGCCGACGGGACAAAAATCTATGGGTCAGTTAACTGAAACTCCCAGCCATGCATGGTCGAGAGTTCATCCAAAACCCTAGCTCCTTCTAGCCTATAAAAGAAGGGTAGGGGTACTATTTGGAGGAGGAAAATTATAGCGAAGAAACTCTGCCCATTTTCCGAATCCATTTGTCCCAACCCTTTAGCCTTTCCTCAAGCCTAAGGAGAATTAACGCAAAGAAGTTGGAGGACAAAGAAGAGGAGGAGCCCAGAATCAGGATCAAGGAGCGGTGGTCGGTCTCTATCATTATTGTAAGTTGATTCATCTTGAGATTAATAAAAGAATACTTTTCCCGTCCCAATGCATGAGTTATATGTGATTTGTGTAATTTACTCTTAATTTCTAACCCTCAAGTAGAGAAATAGCATGCATGCGTAGTGTTTTGTTTTGATTGTAGGTTAACTTTGCAAGGAGTAGCGCAAGTAAGCGGGCAAAGCGCAACGGAGGATCTACACCAAACATCAGTAAAAAGGTTAGTAGTTCATTTCCATGTATGTGTCTTGAAAGAGGGGTTTAAGTTTTGGGTGGTAGGTTAAAAGGTCATTTCTTTAAGGTCAAAATCTGCATGCAAATCAGACCCTAGTTTGCTAGTCCGTAGGGTATTATTTCCCAACAACAGTGAGCTCCAAATCGCTAAGGCATTGACCATCTAGATTTTTGTTTCTGACCTCAATATGGTAACAGTTAGCTAAATCATCAGGTCAGAATGAATCTATCGGATCTTTTCTTACATTAAAGATGTTGGTTGTGGAGCCTAATTATCTTCCTGATTCATAGGTATTTTTTTTCATTCATTTTTATACCTCATGAAAACTATACACCCCTCCACTGGTGGGGGTTGCAGGTGGGGCTTTCCCCCTTATACAGGGTCTGGGGTCTCATTCACTCGGATAGGGGGTCCGGGGGAAAGTGGGTGCCCGACAAGGGTTCGGGGGCAGTGTCCCTCGATGGGGTTCGGGGGCGAAGCCCCAGGAGGAAAAATTGCCTTGTAAATGTATATTGTAATTTCATAGTAAATCTAGACCTTTCATTATAAGGTCACGGATCTGACGGTAGAAGTTATGTTAGGGTATTTTTCCCTAGAAGGAAACACTATTTTATGAGAGAATTATATTGTGGTGTGTATCATTGTGAATGTTATATTCTGAGAGAGGAGACTGTGAGAGAAAGAAGAGGAAGTTACAGCAGGTGTAATGTGGGTTGTATCCCTTAATTTTGTTGGATAATAAAAAGGAAGGATCTGGCAATTTCTCTAGTGGACGTAGACCACACTGTGTGAACCACATATATCTGTGTCTCTATTGTATTATATATCTTATGTGTTTTATTTCCACATTCGTTTTATTTTATTGTTATGTGATCATGTTTTTCTAACAAATGGTATCAGAGTGAAAGGTAACTCGTAGGAAATGAGGGTTCTTGGTTTGAATGGGAGCAATGGAGGAAGATGGAAATTTTAGGGTCAACAAATTCAACGGCCAAAACTACCAGTTATGGAAGATGCAGATGGAAGATTATTTATATTAGAAGGATTTATTCCTACCATTGGGTGGAATAGAAAAGAAGTCGACATCCATGAAGGACGAAGAATGGGAGGTTCTTGAAAGAAAGGCACTAGGAATGATATGGTTGACCCTGGTAGCATCGATGGATTTCAATATTTTGAAAGAAAAGAAAATGAAGGAGTTGATGGATGCATTGGATAAACTATATGAAAAACCCTCGACATCAAATAAGGTATTTCTAATGACGAGATTATTTAATATGAATATGTCAGAAGATGGGTCTATTGCAGATCATTTAAATGAATTTAATACAATTACTAATCAGGTAATTTCTATAAAAGTGGACTTTGATGATGAGGTCAGGGCTCTTCTAATCATGTGCTCATTGCCCTAAAGTTGGAATGGCTTGGTCATGGATATAAGTAACTCTATCTTTGGTTCAAACACTTTAAAATTTTATGATGTTGTTGGTGTTATCCTTAATGAGGAAATGTGATGGAAAAGCACAGGTGAAACATCAAGTAATGCGTTAAACGTGGAGAACAGGGGAAGACAAAAGGATAGAGGAAAGGGATCAAGGAACCGTGGGAATTCTAGGAAGGGAAGATCCAAATACAAAATGGGAAAGATAGAGTGTTGGAATTGTGGGAAGAAATGGCATCTAAAGAAAGATTGCAAAGCTCCAAAGAAACAAACAGATGGACAACAGGAGAAAAATCAGGAAGCAAATGTAACAAGTGATGTGTTACAAGATGCTTTGATTATTTTTGTAAATAATATTTTTGAGTCTTGGGTAGTAGATTCAGAGGGTTCATTTCATGCCACACCCCATAGGAAACATTTTCTAGATTATGTTCAAGGTGATTTTGGACAGGTTCATTTTGGTGATGATGCACCATGCAAAATTGTTAGAATGGCAAAGGTAAAAATAAAGAAAAATAATGGAAACCAATGGTTGTTGAAAGAGGTAAGACATGTTCCAGATCTAAGGAAAAATCTGATTTCAACAAGGAAATTGGAAAGTGAAGGTTGTATATCTATATTTACAGATAAGGCGTGGAAGGTCACCAAAGGATCATTGGTGATAGCAAAATGAGAGAAGGTGCGTACATTGTATCTATGTATTGGTAATATTGATTCTTCTATCTCTTTAGCTTCTATAGGAGTGGATATAACATTGTGGCATCATAGGCTTGAACACATGAGTGAGAAGGGGATGCATATACTTCACAAAAGAAATTTTTTGCAAGATCTTAAACAAATTGATTTGGATTTCTATGAGCATTGTGTTTATGAAAACAGAAGAGAGTCATATTTCTCAGAGTCGAAAAATAAAAGAAGAGTGAAAGGTTAGATCTTATGCATACATATGTATGGGGACTAGCTCAGGTATCATCTCTTGGTGGATATCATTATTATGTTACTTTTATGGATGATGCAACTAGAAAAACTTGGATTTATTGCATTCAACAAAAATCTAATGTTTTTGATACTTTTAAGAAATTGAAAGCTTTGGTTGAGAATGAGACAAGAAAAAGGTTGAAGTTTCTCAGATCAGACAATGGAGGTGACTATTGCAGCAATTATTTTGATGATTATTGTTCATACCATGGGATTCATAGAGAGAAGATAGTTTCAGGAACACCACAAGAAAATGGTGTGTCAAAAAGGATGAACAAGACAATCATGGAGCATGCAAGGAGTATGAGATTGCATGTTGGGTTTCCCTTACATTTCTGGGAAGATTTTGTAGATATTTTTGTTTACTTAATAAAAATAGGAACTTCAAGCTCTTTAGATGGTGGAACTCTAGAGGAGGCATGGACAGGTAAAAAGGTAAACTATTCTTTAATACTTTCGGTTGTGAATAATTTATCCATATTGATAAAGCAAATAGAACAAATCTTGAAGCAAAATCCAAGAAGTGTACCTTTATTGGATACAGTGTTAATGATTTTGGTTATCGCTTATGGGATTATGAAAATCACAAAATCATTAGGAGTAGAGATGTCATATTCAATGAGAAGTTCATGTACAAAGATCAGTTGCAGGGAAAGATACAAGAAAAAGAAAAACCAAAATACACAGTGCTTCATGAGATCACTGAAAAATAAATTCCAAAGCTACCAGAAAATCAAAATGTACAACAACAGGAGAAGCAGGTACCTCAAACTCCTGCAAGTGTTGTTAGAATATCTACCAGGTGAAGTAGACAACCTGAACGATATTCTCCTTCATTGTATTATTTAATGTTGACTGATTCTGGTGAACCAGAATGTTATGAAGAGGGAATGCAGGTAGACACTAAAAATAAGTGGGAGCAAGGCATGAAAGAGGAAATGGATTCCTTGGTAAATAACCATACTTGGGACTTGGTTCAATTTCCTGCAGGAAAAAGAGCATTGTAGAATAAATGAGTTTATAGGTTGAAGGAAGAAGATGGAGGAAAAAAGCGGCACAAGGCTAGACTTGTTGTAAAGGGGTTTGCACAAAATAAAGGTATATATTTTGATGAAATATTTTCTCTTGTTGTTAATATGACTTCAATTAGGACTATTTTAAGCCTTGTGGCAGTATAAGATTTTCATCTTGAACAGTTAGATGTAAAAAACCATTTTCTCCATGGGGATTTGGAAGAAGAGATTTATATGCAACAGCCACAGGGGTATGAGGTCAAAGGGAAGGATAATTTGGTATGAAAGTTGAAGAAGAGCTTGTATGGCCTAAAGAAATATCCAAGGCAGTGGTATTTGAAGTTTGACAGGTTTATGACAGAACAAGGTTATAGTAGATGTCATTTTGATCATTGTGTTTATTTTAAAAGGATAGAAAATGGAAGTCATATTATCTTGTTATTGTATGCAGATGACATGTTTGTTGCATGGTCTAATATGCAGGATATAAATGTTCTCAAGAAGAAATTATCTAATTCATTTGCGATGAAGGATTTGGGTGTTGCAAGGAAAATCCTTGGTATGAGAATAACAAGAGACAGGAAAAATCACAAATTGACATTGTCTCAGAGTGAGTACATAGAGAAGGTGTTGGAGAGGTTTAGAATGGAGAATACAAAACCAGTTAGTACACATTTGGCCAGCCATTTCAAATTAACAAAGGAAATTTGTCCCAAGACACGGGAGGAGATAAAACACATGACTAGGGTCCCTTATTCATCAGCAGTTGGCAGCTTGATGTATGTGATGGTTTGCACAAGACTAGATAGTGCACATGCAGTGGGAGTTGTGAGCAAGTATATGAACAATACAGGTAAAGAACATTGGGAGGTAATAAAGTGTATTCTCGGGGATTTGAGAGGTATTTCTACTCATGAATTATGTTTTGGAGGTTCAGACATTATTCTATAGGGATATGTTGATTCAAATATGGAAGGTGATAAAGATAGAAAGACGAGCA
The DNA here is from genome assembly GCA_009831015.1 of Picea engelmannii. NCBI lineage: Eukaryota > Viridiplantae > Streptophyta > Pinopsida > Pinales > Pinaceae > Picea > Picea engelmannii. The sequence continues at coordinate 1,154,543 of ML778127.1, forward strand.
CCACGGGGTATGTTTTTATTATAGGTGAAACAACAATAATTTGGATTTAGAAACTACAAAAGTTTGTTTCACTTTCAACAATAGAAGTGAAGTATGTTGTTGCTACAAAGGCTAGTAAAGAAATTATTTGGTTACAGAGGTTTATGGAGGAATTGGAAAAGAAGTAGGAGAATAGCATGTTGTATTGTGAAAGTGAGAGTGACATTCATCTTGAAAACAAATCATCCTTCCATTTGAAGACTACGCATATATATCTCAAGTATCATTTCATAATATATGTCTTGGAAGATGAACATTTGAAGTTGGAAAAGATACATACTAGCCAGAATCCTGCAGACATATTAAAAAAGGGAGTAACAAGGGAGAAACTTAGTTCATTCTCAGTTTCAGTTGGTCTTCAAGCATGAAGGTGAAGATGAGAAATTTTCCAAGTCTAAGAAGGATCATAGTCTAGAAGATACAGTAGTGGTGGAGTTGTTGAGATCAGTCTCCAAGTGGGATATTGTTGGTTGTGGAGCCCGATTATCTTCCTGATTCATAGGTCTTTATTTTTAGCAGTATTTATACCCCATGAATACTATGCACCCCTCCATGTGGAGGGCATTTTCCCCCCCTGTGGGGTCCATGGGGCTCATTGCCCAAGCTAGGGGGGTCCGGGGTCAAGCAGGCCCCCGACGGGGGTTCAGGGGAAGCATCCCCCGATGGGGGTTCAAGGGAGAAGCCCCCAAAGGAAAAATTACCTTGTAATATTATACTATAATTTCATAGTAAATATGGACCGTTCATTATAAGGTCACAGATCTAACGGTAGAATTTATGTTAGGGTTTTTTTCCCTAGAAGGCAACCCTCTCTTATGAGGGAATTCTATTGTGTTTGTGTATCATTGTGAATATTGTATTCTAAGAGAGGATATTGTGAGAGAAAGAAGAGGAAGTTACAGTGGGTGTGATGTAGGTTGTATATTTTCATTCTGTTGGATAATAAAAAGGAAGGACCTTGAAATTTCTCTGGTGGACGTAGCCCACACTGGGTGAACCACGTATATATGTGTATCTATTGTATTGTGTATCTTATGTGTTTTATTTCCTCATTTGTTTTATTTTATTGTTATGAGATCTCATTTTTCTAACAAAATACATACCTACTATCTACGTCTTTGTTTTTCAAAATACAATTAATGGTGTCCACACAAGGGAAAACTATTGGATGTATTGCCACTCTGAAAATTCCTAATTTTTAGACGTTTCTAAAAAACTATAGTTCATCTAGTTCCTCTTCCTCTATAGAGAAGTTTGATTTCTTGAACATATAATATAATTCTCCCCATTTTAAAGTCTTTCCCTCTTTGTCCAGAAATCTCGATGTATCATCGTATACGACCCCGACACATTTTGTCTCTATTGTCTGTTGGGAGCTTCCAGATGGCTCAACCCCTATTGGTTTCACCATTGTCTTCTTTCGTGGTGACATGTTTGAATCTACAAACAGGATCAATTTAGAACATGTTATTTGAAAATAGTTAAATAATCATACAATTATAAGAATTAATGGAAACAAGTCATATCAAATTTCTTATTGAAAATGTCAAGTTAATAGTAGACAATGCTCAATAAGGTTTTGTGGTGAAAAGATTGGGTATCATCCTGGAAAAGAAAAATCAGTGCAAAATAAAACAACTTCCTTAATTCAGATCGGAGGAGTTAATAAAAACTCTTTTGAGCATATCGGAGGAGTTAGTAACAACTCCTCTGAGCACATCAGATAAGTTGTTAGTAACTTATCTGATACGTATTTGGAAGGGTTATTCATCATTTTAGGGTTTTCAGAGCACTTACAAGGAACTCCTTTGGTCATATTGTAGGAGTTAAAAGTAACTCCTCTGATACGATCGGAGTTGTTTCCAATTATTTCAAATAATGTGCGGAAGAGTTAATGTCAACTCTTTTGAGCATATCGGAGAAGTTAGTAGTAACTTCTCCAATATGCTCGGAGAGTTGCTAAACAAGTTTCTGAATTGATTTTTTTTGTGAAAACAAAGAATGATGGGGAACACTTCATCCATCCTAGAGGAGGATGAGAGACGTTTAGGGCTCACTAAATAGGTCAAGCCTGCATGCCTTAGAATGGTTTGGAGGAGGTTTGGAATAGTTGAAAGCGAGAATGGTAATAATTCGGTTGCATTTTAAGAGGGGGGAAGGGTTGATTGTTTGTATACTCTGTAGCAAGGAGTATACTAAGAACTAGTCTAAGACTGGTGAAAAATGGGGAGGATCTGGTGAGGGTGAAGTGAAGAATGTACGGAAAGGGGGAGTTATGGTCTAGGGAAAATGGGAAAGAAAAAAGAAAAAAGAAAAAAACTAATCCTATCTTAAATAAAAGGAGGGAGGGATGTAACCTTACTCGGCTTACGTTGACACGTGTTGGGAAAGGATAGGGGGGTTCTGAACGGCATTCATCTTGGCACCTTTTTCTTCCATTTTCTTGTTCAATTGAAAAATGTCTAATAACAATAGTCTTAACCCCGTTCCATTTTATATAGCCTCGGGTTAAGTAATGGCATTTAATGTGGTAGTTGGGTAGGTTAGGTCGAAAGAATTAGGAACAAGTTTTATGCACTGTTCGGAAGAGTTAGAAGTAACTCCTCCGAACATATCAAAGGAGTTAGAAGTAACTCCTCTGATATGATTAGAGGAATTTTCCTCAACTCTCATGATAACTTTGTTCATCATAACAATCGAAGGGAAATCCTCCGAACTACTCGGAGGAGTTTGAAGTAACTCCTTCGAACTACTCGGAGAAGTTTGAAGTAACTCCTTCGAACTACTCGGAGAAGTCTGAAGTAAATCCGATGAAATTCTCAGAGGAGTTGAAAGTAACTTTGTCGACTCAAATTTAGATTTCACATAAAGTGTTTGTTTGGTTTCCAAAGGAGACATGCATCACCAGAAGAGTCTTTTGAATGAATAAGGGACTTATGAGGTTTTCTCTTGGGTTCAAAAATAAGGATGCTCCATTTTTAGGGAAGTATCAAAATAGAAGGTAAAATGGAGAGTTGTAGTGCCTGTCACAAAAAATGGTGACATGTTGGGTGAAGCCTTGGATCTATACAAGATGATGTCCATACATAATTTTATTAGGAAGAAAAATCCATCAAAAAAATCAAAATGGAGAAAAGATAGTTCCCATGACTTGCATATTGAAAATACCGAGGCGATTCAAAGAGGGGAAAGACCTATTCAAATTGAACAGATTTCTTTCAAATTTATATCCAACTTCATGGTAAATGGATAAAAGGAAGATGTAGGTAGAAAAGTAGAAATGAAACATCAAGAATGTTGAGAATACATGTTGTAATGCATTTCTCTGGTGTTTCTCCATTGCCAATGAGCGTCCATAGCCCTGACGGAGTCAACCAGGTATCACAAGCCTTGCTTCACTGCCATCGAGCATTGTAACGTACCTAGCCACCCAAGCCGGGAAAAGCCACTACAATTATGCTTATTTACCAAATTGTAACATACCCAGCCTCCCACAGGACGGGCATGCCACACCAAGAACGCGCCTCTTGGATGATTTTGAATCTATGATAACAATTAATTAATAAAGAAGAATGAAATACATACATGCAATGATCAATATTCATATCACAACATAAATTACATGGACAATATACCATGCACATCATTAACTAGCAATCATGTATATTATAGGTACAAATCTCATGTGTAATAATTTGATACGCAGGGGAAATAAATACATAAGCAAAGGAAACCATAACAGAGAGAACTTATCTTTTATAAAATAAGAAACCAATTGGTTGCATACCAAGGATGTTCCACCCAATCATAGACATTGTTGTTCCAAGTATCAATAGCAATGTCAGCCCCGAGCTAGGGCTATGAATCCACACGGACAGTTCCAGAGTGCTACTTGGATTCCCAAACCAGTCAGCACTCGAGCTCTTATAGGCTTCTCCAGCACTCACAGCAATCCAAGTACCCATCATGCACCACCCAAGAGAATGTACCTCCACCCTTCTCTACCACGTAGTCCCTCAGGCAGTTCTTCTCCTTCTACGACTCCATTGTAGCTGGTCCAAAATCTCCATGCTAGGACTCTCAAGACTCACAGTTGTGATCAAAGATGAACGCAGGACAAGCATCTCAGAGATGCAGGCCTCCAATCATGGATGGATTACACCAGCAATATCTACATCCAACAACTGTAGTTATTCTTCAACAGTTCGTCTTCCTTTCCCAAGACAAGACACGAAAATGAGGAAAGATGAGTGAGTGAAGGAATGAATGGAGTGTGGAATCCATGAGAGAGGATGAATAGTGAACAAAATGGGTGAATGAATGTGTGAGGCAACCAGCAACAACACCAAAATGGGGGACGAGAATGAGAGTGAGCAAATGACCAAAACAAATGAGAGAATTGGCCAACCAGAGAACCCCTTCCATAAACCAGGGATAGGTTTTTCTAATTCGTGGGGATCAAGAACCTCTTGGCCTTCCCCCCAAGAGCTCATGTAATTTTTTCCCACCCATTACACAAAATGGGTAATATAAAATAAATAATCACTTAGCCCCTCAAGCCCCCTCTCTTGTGGAATCATAGCCACCTATAACTCTATTCATTATCCGTCTAGCAGCCAGCGATGTATTTATTATTAATAATGATCAAAACATTACATTTTTTAGGCACACTGGACTGTTTATAATTGTTTGGGAACTCTATCCTCTCAGCAATGTAACATTACATTATTTAATATGGGGATTCAAAACCCGAGGTGTTACATCCCCTCCCCCTTATTTTGGCACTATCCTCGGTGCATATACAAAACAGGAATCAAAATTCCAAAATTTATTCAAAAAGCAGTGGGTACTCTGTCCACATTGCATATTCATTCTCCCAGGTAGCATCTTCAGGACCATAGCAGGTCCACTGAACTTTTACCATCTCTATAACTCGATTCCAGAGCATTTTGACTTTTCTGTCCAGTATTCGCACTAGTTGGACCTGAAAGTCTCCCTCTGTCTCTACCCGAATCAAATGGCAATCAATAACATGGTTAGGATCATGTACATATTTCTTTAGAAAAGAGACATGAAATACATTATGAACATTCATGAAAACAGGAAATGCAAGCATGTATGCAACTGGCCCTATTCTGTCCAATATCTCAAATGGACCACAAAATCTAGTTGTCAACTTTGTACAACTACCCAAATTCAAAGAGCTCTTCTTGGGCTTTACTTTCAAAAGCACATGCTCTCCTACATTAAATTCTCTTGATGTCATATTCTTGTCGGCATAAACCTTATCTCTATCGTGAGTTGCCTTTAAATTTTGCTTAATCTTAACCATCTGGTCTTCCATTTCCTTGAGAAACTGTGGCCCAAGTACCACTCTATCTGTTGGGTTTTCCTATCTTACTGGCATACTGCATTTTCTACCATACAAGGATTCAAATGGGCTCATCTTCAATGAAGCTTGATACCCATTATTATAGGAAAACTAAACCAAGTGCAAGTAATATTCCCACTTAGATGGATTATCCATCACATACATTCTTAACATGTCCTCAATTACTCAGTTGACCCTCTCTATCTGCCCATCTGATTGTGGATGGTGTGTTGTGCTAAATTTCATATTTGTACCAAATCCTTTAAATAATCCCTTCCAGAAACTTGAAATAACCTTAGTGTCTATGTCTGAGACAATTACCCCAAGTATCCCATGCAACCAAGCAATTTCCCTCATGTAAATTTCTGCAATATTAGTTGTTATATGAGTTTTTTTTACAGGAACAAAATGAGCATCCTTTGTCAATTTATCAACCACTATCATGATTGAATCGTGTTTCCTTTATGTCCTAGGAAATTTGGTTATAAAATCAATGGTTATCACTTCCCATTTCTTCTCTAGAATTGGTAATGGTTGTAGAAAACATGTTGGGTGTCTATACTCAGCCTTCACTTTCTGACATTCCATACATCTGGCGATGTAATCAGCAACATCCTTTTTCATTCCCGGCCAAAAGAATTGGCTTCTTACTGTTGTAATTGTTTTCTGGTAACCATGTTGTCCAACATATGAAACATTAAGCATTTCCTTTAATCCCAAATTCCTAAGTGCTCTGGAACTAGGAACATAAATTCCATTTTTATGCATAAGTATTCCATCTTCCTTTATCTCACACTCTTTCACTTTATGTTGTACATATCCTTGTTGTAAGCTTTCCTTTACCTGTAGGTAATGTTTATATGTAACAACATCATCTAAAATTTTGCTCTTCAAGTCCAACTGATGCATACTAACAGTTGTAGCATGCATGAGATGTGCTCTTCTACTAAGTGCATCAGAAAATTTATTTTATTTTCCTTTGATATGCTTGATATCAAAGTCGTATTCACTTAAAAATTATGTCCATCTTGTTTTCCTGGCATTCAACGTTGGTTGTTCAGAAAGATACTTCAGACCATTGTGGTATGTTCTTAACTCAAATCTCTTTCCCATGAGATAATTCCTCCACATCTTCAATGCATGAACAATGGCAGCGAGCTCCAAATCATGCATGGCATAGTTCCTCTAATGTTCCTTAATCTTCCTAGACTCATAAAAAAATTATCTCTCGTTTGGGTGGAAACCATAGTGTTTCTTGGAATACATCCTCGAATTCTTGTAGTATCGAGAAATATTCAAGTCTTGGCCCCTTTGTTTCTTTTGGCTCCTCCACATGGGCTACATACAATTGACATCCTTTTCTGAAAAATCTCTTCAGTTGTAAGGCTGAAATCTCCCTTATAAAGATGGGTCTTGGAACTCCTTTCACAGTGCTTTGTTTTCCATCTCCATGAAGATGTGTAAATGTCTTTCTATGACAATCTAGGATATCATGATTCTTTTCCAACAAATCCATTCCAATTAGAATATCATAAGACCCCAATGGTGTGATATTTAGATCAACACTAGTATTCACACCATTAATACTTATGGAACAACTTATGACCACCTCATGGATTATCCTTTTGGTTCCAGTGGCTAGTTGAACCAAACTTGATTTTCCAAGATTAATTTTCTTCAAATGTAATGTATCCACTGTTTTAGAATCAATGTATGACTTGCTCCTGAATCAATTATACTAGCAACAGACTGATTTATGATCTTACCTTCCACCTCTATCATGTTGGATTGGTATTCTGCTTGTCGATCATCTAAGGCTGCATAAATTCTTCCCATGTCTTTGAATGTTGTAGCCTCTTGGATGTTGTGCACAGTCTTCACTATGTCCTTTCTGCGTGGTAAATCCTTGTACAAGTGATCTTATTTTCATCCCCAACATTGGATTGGTGGTATTCCCCTTTTTCCAAAAGAGTCTTATTTCTTGGAATCATCCTTATCATATTGGTCTTGATGATTTTTATTAGGCTCATTTCTATAGAAAGGAGGTTTGAATCTCTTCCTCCTATGATCAAACTTATCCTTTTTCTTTTCCTTCCAATATTTATGCATGGACTCTCTTCCCTAGTCTTGCTCATACATGTACTTATCTTTCATGATAGCCTTAGTCAAGGTCTTGGCCTCATCATACCGAATCTTTTCTTTATAAAAGGCTAGCAGTCCACTCAAAAACCTTTGTGTTTTCACCTTTTCATCGTTTATAAACCCAACATACTTTAACAACCCCAAGAACTTCTTCTCATAATCTACCATGCTCATGCTTCCCAGCCTAAGTTCAAAGAACTCTTGCATTTTATTGTCATAAAAATGCTCTGAGGTACTCCTTTAGGAAATACTTCTTGAATTACTTCCAAGTGATCCTATCCTCATTAATATTTTCAAATTGCTTCAGTTGATCCCACCACATAGCATCTTTCACATGTAATTGGTAGGTGGCAATTATGTCTTCTAGATTTGATGAATAGTTATGCAATTGGAAATATCTCCTGAGTCCAAGCAACCATGCTTCAGCATCATCTTCCATTTCTCTTTCACCATCAAAGGATGGGGGCCTGAGCTTCCTCGTCTCTCCTTGGAAATTTACCACCTCAAGTCTCCTTCTTTGGTGCCTAATAGGAGACACCTCTAGACTGCTTAAGGAATATTCAGATTCATAAAAAATTCTTGTTGAGTAAGGAGGTGAGTGGTGTCTATGAGCATTGCTAGCACTTCTGGAATAACCCACTCTTCCACGATCATCTCTTCTTTCATGACACTTGCCTTCTTCCTCTTGATTTGAGCCATTCTTGGCTTGACCTTGCAAATTATTTAAGCTCTTCAGAACTCAAGAATTTATTTGACTTTTCTCTCTCATCAGTCTCTCGTTGTATTCCTTGTAGCTCTTCACTTCCATTTTCAGGCTCTTCACAGTTTCTAGCAAAGTTCCTTTCTCCCCTCGGCCCTTGCGTCCGTTGGAATTTGTCTCTACATTGCCAATTTTGGTATTCTGGCCTTCGGCCTCTTTATCATGGTTGGAGGCTCCCTCGCCTTCTTCCATTTCTTCAATACGCATTCTGAGTTGATAAGCTAAAATCCCTTAATTCTGCAACATGTTCAAGTGACCATTTTGTCAGAATTAAGCATATGATAAACAATTTTTTTCAATAATGCTACAAATCCTTTAAACTCATGAAGAATATATATAAATAACACATCCACATTATCCCTAGGCTGATATAGAAATCAATTCTACACAGGCGCATCCATAAAGCCACTTTCCCAAGTGACCACGGATCGAAACCGCGGGCCAAATCCTTCCTGACACTTTTCTGTGTTAGAATTATTATATCTGAGATCATGTGGTTTAAAATTGATCGAGGGCTGAGATAGACTGATAATAGGAGCTCTGGGACTTCGGGCTTTCCCAAGCACCTCTCCATATATCTCCCAGAGTGTCGAAATACTGGAGTTCCTCTCCTTCCTCCAGGTATCACCTCCCAATCAACGATGGAGATTAACTTCGGCCTTCGGGAGTTCTTGACTCAAATAAACCTACAACAAAAATTAAGTCTCTGGACCTTGGGATATTGTGCCACGTGTCAACTGTAATCAATGGTTGAGATGGACTCTGGCCTTCGATATTCCTCGACCCCGACTTCTTATGCCTTGAATCCTCCGGAGTGCCAAGTCTCTGGACTACGGTATCTACTACCGCGTGTCCTCTCACGATCAATGGTGAGGATTTAATCCACTCTTTGGAGCTTCAGGTGTTTCACCTTCATCACACTTCGTTCCTTCAAAACGTCAAATTGGCGAACTCCCGGAGTCTTCGTCGATAACTCAGCACCAAGGGGTGCTACGTGGAAGAAAATAAGGCACAGACACGTGGCCCTATCTGACGGGTGACATGTGTTATATACTAATTGGCACGAACAGTCTTTGAAAAGAGTAAAACATGGTGACACATGGAAAGCATCAAGTGTGTCCACGTCCCCCTAGGTGACGTTAGCATGCCATGTCACTCTAGTGCCTCACGACTTCGAGACTTCAGAACTTCAAAACTTTGGGAGACTTCTCCACACTACACTACAAATCCCCCAATTGTTGAATCCCCAAATAGGCTGATCTACGAACACGTTTTCTTAAACACGAATGGTCCATATTTACTTTGGAGTTTCGGACTTTGGAGGTTTTTTTTGTTCAAAAGAAAAATCTTCACCAAAATTTGTCTATCCCCGACCGTCGTCCATCGACGATCGAAGATTTTCCTTGGTCAATATTCAACCCTTCACCCAAATCGTTGATCCCTGACCATCAATCATGGGCGATCGGAGATTTTATCTGGTTGATTTTCAACCCTTCACCAAACTCGTTGATCCTCGACCACCGGTCATCGGTGATTTTTGTTCGTGAACTTCCACACTTAGAATTTTTGACAAAATCACAGGTGAATATGGGTCGTTGATCTCCTGGCCAAGATGATATTGACCATTAATTTTATCCAACTCCCCAAATAGCAGAAATGAATGTGAACCGTCGATGTTCCTCATTTTTCAAATCGTCGAATCAATCCTAGTCGTCGATTTGGTAATTTCACCAAACTTTGTCCAGCATTATAACGGCCATTAAAATTAAAAAAAATTGACCTTCTAAGTAAAATTAATCTCTGCAACCCGCAATTCAAAACCATTAACTTCTTAGACAATCCTGTAATCATTCAAACTCAGATCCGTTCATGAATTTGGGGGATTTCACTCAAACGCTTCCACCGTTTTTCCCCAAATTCACACAGATATATATAAAATTTGTGACAACGAATATTCTCGTTTCACACGTTTTATGGCCCGTAACATTCTGGTGTTTGAACCAGAAGCTATGATACCAACTTGTAACGTCCCCAGCCACCCAAGCCGGGAAACGCCACATCAATTCTTCTCTATTACCAAACTGTAACATACCCATCCTCCCACATGATGGGCATGCCACACCAAGAATGCACCTCTTGGCTGATTTTGAATCTTTGATAACAATTAATTAATAAAAAAGCATGGAATACATACATGCAATGATCAAGATTCATACCACAACAAAAAATACATGCACAATATACCATGCATATCATTAACTAGCAAGCATGCATATTATAGGTGCAAATTTGAGGTATAATAATTTGATATGCAATGAAAATAAATACACAAGCAAAGGAAACCATAATAGAGAGCACTTGTCTTTTATAAAAGAAGACACCAACTAGATTTAGACCAAGGACATTCCATCCAACCGTAGACATTGATGTTCCAAGTCTCAACAGTAATGTCACCCCCGAGCCAGGGCTATGAATCCACAAGGACGGTTCTAGAGTGTTACTTGGCTTCCCAAAACAGTCATCACTCAAGCTCTCACAGGATTCTCCAACACTCACAACAATCCAAGTACCCACCTCTATTCTAGCCAGCCTGCACCACCCAAGATAATGGACCTCCACCCTTCTCTTCCATGCAGTCCCTCAGGCAGTCACTCTCCTTCCAAGGCTCCAATGCAACTGGTCCAAAATCTCCATGTTGGGACTCTCAGGACTCGCAGTTGTGATCAAATTTGAACACATGAAAAGCATATCAGACATGCAGGCCTCCAATCATGGTTGGATTACACTAGCAATCTCTACATCCAACAACTGTGGTTTTTCTTCAATGGTTCATCTTCCTTTCCCAATCCAAGAAACAAAAATGAGGAAAGATGAGTGAGTGAATGAATGAATGGAGTGCAGACTCCATGAGAGAGGATGAACAGTGAACAAAATGGGTGAATGAATACGTGAGGCGACCATCAATAGCACCAAAATGGGGGATGGGAATGAGAGTGAGTGAATGACCAAAACGAATGAGAGAATTAGCCAATCAGGGAACCCCTTCCACATACCAGGGATGGGTTTTTGTAATTTGTGGGGATCAATAACCTCTTGGCCTTACCCCAAAAATATCACGTAACTATTTTCCCCCCCCATTACACAAAATGGGTAATATAAAATAAATAAGCACTTAGCCCCTCAAGCCCCCTCTCTTGTGGAATCATAGCCCCCTAAAACTCTAGTCCTTGTCCGTCTAGCAGCCATCAATGTATTTATTATTAATAATGATCAAAACATTACATTTCTTAGGAACACTGGCCTTTTTATAATGGTTTGGTCACTCTGGCCTCTCAGCAATGTAACATTACATTATTTAATATGGGGGCTCAAAACCCGAGGTGTTACAAGTTGCATCCATATACCCGTCGAAGATACTTGCATGTCCCATGTGATATGAAAAGCCTTTCCCCAAGCCTTTACCTTTTATAGTATTTGATTCTCTTTTGTTAGAGATACAAGTGGATGGGGGGGTTCCAATTAACCTTTAAAGGCAATAGGGATGACACTTGTGACAATGAGATCTGGTAACTTGAATATAGATGAGAAAACTTCATGAGTCATGATCCCTAACCTACTACAAACATTTATTCTAGACCATTTCATTTAGCTTGCGTAACATACCAATATGTTGTCCAGTGTAGTCTCTTGTCTCTTTTTTTTCCCAGTGTCTCTTCATATTGACAAGCTATGTTCCTCCACCATATCTTGACTTGTGATAGTGCGTAAAGGGCTTACATATCTCAGGAGAAAAGTAGAATTGTCATCATATTACATAAATGTTTAGGCTCTCTGCACCATATGTGTTATGTTTAAGAATGTGACTTTCTTTAGGTTGCGAGAACTCCAAAATCACAATGGAATTCATCAATAAGGACAAAGGAAAAAGCTAGTAATCAAACAAATCAAGAAAAATCAAACTAACTAAAGAAACAAAATCAAATGAAAAAATAGAAACATGTTTTATTTATGTACAAGAGACCAGTAGCCTCAATGGCTAACTGATATAATGCTTCAAGACTTGGCCATTTACAGGGAGAGATTTGACTTCTCCCTGAAGGTTTTGTAATCAAAAAGTGCCTTGACTAATATTTTCTTTGATAACGTAGGGGCCAAGCCAAATTTGTGGAAATTTTGAATGTTTCCCTTTATATTCATGTGGCTTGTCCCATTTTAGGACTAAGTCCCCAAATTGGAACTCTTTCTCACCTGCAAATTTATTATCAAACCAATGTTTTATTGTTTGTTGGTGAGCTTCAAACTCGGCTTTGGTCTTGTCACATATTTTCTCGAGGATAAGCAAGGTATTGATACAACTTTGGATTACAGGGCATTCTCTGCCTTGAGACTGTTGTGTAAGTTGGAGGGAAGGTAGGTAAATGTTTGAGGGTAACACGACTTCTTTTCCATACACAAGAAAGTAAGGTGAGGTTCTGATGGAAGCTTTGGGAGTAACAAGATCCTCCCATAGAGCATTTTGTAATGCATTGTGCCAATTTCTCTGGTGAACAACCGCTATTCTTTTAAGGATATGGATTATGTTTTTGTTTATGGATTCTGCCAGGCCATTTCCTTGGGGATAGTAATTTCCTAAATACTTTAAATAATTATTTTTTCCAATGCATACTTAGATAATTTCAAAGATGATAAGTAAGTAGAATTATCAAATACTAAAGAGTTATGAATGTCAAACCTCGTGATAATGTGTTTCTCAAGAAAAATTATTACTATTGTTGATACTAAGAGAGGGGTGAATCAGTATCAAGTACAATTTAAAAACTTTTTCAACTTATACTTCAACCAGATTATATATTCAATTATATCCAATGAGCAATGAACAATAGTAGAAGATTTACACCAATATACCACAATACACCATGCACAATATATGAGAAATACTCAATAGTTATTGTTCAAGGGAAGTAATGACTTCCAAAGGAAGCTACAGCTTCCAAGTTCAAGGCAGGGATAAACCTTCAAGGGAAGATACAATCCTCCAAGATAAAGAGGGGGTTAAACCCTCTATCCTTGCCCCTTCCTTCCACCCAAGAGTATACAAAATATAATAATCCTTACATCACCATATCACTGATAATATCATCACTGGAACATAACCATACTCAGAAACCTGAACCAGATGCCAAGATGTGCCTTCTTTCTCAAGCCTTTTCTTATGCATGCTACCTATTACACTGATAGCTCGTGTATGTAGGCACCCTAATACACTAATATCATGTGTATGTACGCACCCTAATACACTGATAGCCCACGTACCCCTCAGAACACTAGGGTTTTCGCGATTCTGAAACTTTTGGGCCTTTCAGACTTCGCCACATCAAACTTACTCCACGCTAAACTCCACACATACTCCTAGCACAAGTGTAGACCCACTTATTCTAGCTCCATAACACTTGCTTGGATGATAAAATGATGTATCTTCAATGTGTATTTATACTTGTTGTGACACTGCCTTTTTTCATTAGCTCCGACCTAACTCTTTCTTATTTTGTAGTTCTTTTCTTTAATTATCTTCAAGGTCAACATGTAGTTCTTTATTTAGTTCACTTTGTCATCTTCAAAAATTCATTTCTCCTCAACCATGAGGATCCACGTGATGTGACACCTACCACCAGAAACAACATGATGTATATTATCCATCCATGGGTATTGTATCTGCATGTGCACTATCCTTCATGTCCAAATACCTTCATCAATCTTGGGGTCCAAAACCAATGACTAGGGTTGAAATCAATGAAAACAACCAATCTTCCAACAATCTCCCCCTTTGGCATTGATGGAAACATTCATGCTCCCCCTATCCTCATGATCCCAATTTCTCTCCCCCTTTGAAATCAATGGCAAAGGGTGGGGCTGCTCCCCCTGAGTTCAATTAACTCTAGGATCTTCAAAGAAGTTCCATGTATGCACATTAAGACTTCTTCAACAAACAAGATAGGTTTCAACAAACATTCTGAATCTATCAATTATGTGCCATGTTCTTGGTTCTCTCTAATCCAAGGCACGCCCTTTTCTTGACACCATTTTCTTGTAGTAAACCAAAGAATTTTTTATTATCCATGTTTACTACCTCTCTAATATTATCAATGGTGCGAGATGAAAAAGAAATCCTACGTGAGTTCTCATATTTAGATTCAACAAATATTTCACCACCAACTATCCATCACTTTGAATGTTCAAATTCAATTCAATGGCTCTATCCCTCAAAATATATGGCATGCATCAACCTAAAGCATCCAAATCAACCCCTAGACACCTTTGCCTCCTCAATATGATACTAAATAAGATAATATCTTCCTCCTCAATATGATACTAATTAAGATAATATCATCAAGGGTATGTCCCTTCTAATAGCACTAACTTTCTATGAAAAGATGAAGAATTTGAAACTCTTTAAGAGCAAATGAATCTGGACAAGGATTCAATTTTTCACTATGGTGGGATGTATGCTCTATCACTAGTATATAGGGTCACAACCAATAACAAAGTCATCCATTGTCTAATGCACTTTTCTCTCCTCGTTATACTCTAGTGGTCGTTGCCCCCACCCCCCAACCTATAATTGACTTCATAGGGTTCATACTTCAACAAGGAGGTGTGCCTCCCAACACCCAGCCACAACATCAATCTTCTTCTTTTGGACAAGGAATCTCATGATATTTTAATTGAATTTAACTTTTCCTTTTCATCCAAATTTTCAAAATTTAATGTTTGAAAAATATATATAAATGGTAACTTCTAGGATTGAAAAATGGAGAGAGAAATGCAAAGTGAATAAAATATATAGTTGCAATATAATGTTGGTTTCGGTAAATGAACATTAAAACCCTCATCGTTGTCAATAAATAGATGAAAATGTGAAATATTATAATTTAAAATATTTGAAATTAAAATAATAATTAAAAAAAGCTAACTAACACCTTTAAAGGTGAAAAAATGGAAGAACAAGATGAAAGTGAAATGTTAAAATTTGAAGTATTAAAATTTAAATTTTACAAAATAGATCACTAACACCATAAAAATAAACATGACTCTCACAATCCAAATGTGGAGATGAACAATAAAGAGGAAAAAAATAATAAGGTGTAGTCTACTCAATTACCTCATTAATAAGATGTTCAGTTATCTCATTAATTAGATGTCCCTCTAGATTGAACCAACCCACGAGGTCAAAATTAATAACAACAAGGATCTCAATTTTCTCATGTTATATATATATATATATATATATATATATATATATATATATATATATATATATATATATATATATATATATATATATATATATATATATATATA
>ML778127.1:1170263-1214240 GCA_009831015.1 Picea engelmannii
TATATATATATATATATATATATATATATATATATATATATATATATATATATATATATATATATATATATATATATATATATATATATATATAACATGAGAAAATTGAGAGCCTTAGGAAGTTCCAACATTAGATTATGACATTATATGTCTAAATCTTCTAGCATTTTATGTATGACTCATTGTTCTCTTATATTGTCAGGAAAAAATGTTATGAAAAGTGGTTATCCATGTAATCTATGATCAAGTTAGCAATCCAAAGTGCCAATCTAAAACTTTGAAAATTAATAACTCCAAAACCTTGTATCCATAATTATGAAACATAATACCCTTCCCTATTTGTTGGTGGATGAATCCCCTTAACTAGCACCTAACATTTATATGCTCGAACTTGTCTTAAAATTTCATACAAAACTAATATCTAGTTGTTAGGAATATGAGCTTCATAATCCAATTCATCACTTCCTCATTTAAAATAATATATTTTTCGATGTATGGTAGAAGCAAGGGGATGGCCTAAAAATTCTTGATTTATCACAGTTCTTTTGAAAGCCACTATATTCTCTCTGGGGATTTCGGAAGTTCCTCGGCACTGTGTAATTGATCTAGGAGGATCCAGGAATGATCACACAGGTCTAGAAAGATCTGAAACATCCATAGAGGTCTAGAATTGTTCAGAAATGTTCAAAATTCAAATGCTTTAAATCATCCCTAAAATTCCATCAATGTGTAGAGTTCGTCGTTGGCTTTCTAATGGTACAAACAACTCATCAAATCGAGCTCATATGCAAAAGTTATCAACAGCCAAAGTTTCAGTAAAACCTAGTCAAGGGTCAAAGTACATGGCAAATAAAGAAGTGACACATGTCACCATCGCAGGGGTGATACATGGCACCTAATTGGTAGCTAACTAGGCAAGGTACAAACCAACTACAGGTTGGAAAGTGGTTCAATCACATGATGACAAGTGGATCCAATCATAGTTTGACATGTGGCATTGAAAGAGCCAATGAGAGGTTGCCACGTGGAGACCCCTCATTGGCCAATATTGATTTGGTTATATAAAAAAGATATGGAGTTAATGGGATTCAACCCATGATCTCCAAAGCCAACAAAATCCTTCACATAACCCTACACACCACCACATGAGTTTTGATAAACATACGGCATATTAAATATTTAAAATAGAATAAAATTATATATGGGCACCAACGAGCCGAGGGCATAAGCCCTCAAATCTTGTCCCTTGGTCTCATTACATACCATATGATCCATACCTTGTGGAGGGAGTTCAACATGTAATCCAGCGGGAGTTGTTTAAATTATATACTATGTATAGTATATAGTTTATTTGTTGCAAAACATAACCATATATTACCAAATATCGCACGAAGTTTTATGTTATGGTTCATAATTGTATACTAAAGTTTCGGCTGGTTAAACTATTTACATGTTATATATGGTAAAAGGTTGAGGTCAATGGGAATAGAACCCACAACCCACCAACCAAAGAAAACAACTTAACAACAACACCATAACCAACTCCCCTAAAGTTGGGATTTGGTTACAAGACCCCAACAAATTATAATTAATGCCAACCTAAAGTTTCAAAAATTGGTTAAGAGGGGTGGCCTATTTAATGGCATGCACCCAAAAGCAGAAACACAACATTTTTTTTTGCATATTTTAGGCTTGTAAAGTGTTCCAAGAGTACAAAAGGTACAAGGCTACACCATAAAGTGTGTTGGGGGTCACCTTGATGGAATTTCAAGTATTTATATTATTTTTGCACAATTTTTTGCAAGTAACTCAACGGTGCACTCTGCTTCTGCATTTTTGTAACATGTAAAAAGGTCATTGTAAAACGCAAGTATTTGAGCATTAATAAAAGAAGTCCCTATTGGAAGTGGACCTAGAGAGGTAGCCCAAATTGGATTGATGACCTTCTTCACCAACTCAAGGGGGAAAAGTTATTCAGCAATATTGACCTAAAGTTTGGCTACCACCAGGTTCCCATCGAACCAACTGATGTATGGAAGACAGCCTTCAAGTCTAAAGAAGGTCTCTACGAATGGATAGTCATGCCCTTTGGCTTAACAAATGCACCAGCCACTTTCATGAGGTTTATGGATGATGTATCGAGACCCTTCACCAACTCCTTTGTGATAGTATATTTGGATGACATCCTCATCTTCAGTAGAACATTGGAGGAGTACATGCAGCATATTCAGTAGGTTTTGAGCACTTTGCAGCAGCACAAGCTTTATGCCAACTTGGAAAAATGATCTTTTAGCATGAGCAAGGTCCAATACTTGGGCTACATTGTTGAAGAGAATGGGTTACATGTTGATCCAGCTAATATCCAAGTCATTCGTGACTGGCTAGCCCCGACCACACTGACCGAGCTTCGGAGATTTTTGGGACTAGCCAACTTCTACTGACGGTTCATGTTGGGATTCTCCCATATTGCATGGGCCCTCATCCAGGTGACCAAGTGCAGTGGCAAGGCCAAGTTCATGTGGGGGAAGGAGCAGCAACAAGCAATCGATGATCTAAAGCATCGCTTGTGCTCAGCTCCAGTACTCTCCTTACCCAATTTGCAGTAGCCATTCGAGATTGAGACTGATGCATTTGACTATGTTGTGGGTGCATTTCTCACTCGGCACGAGCATCTGGTGGTATACCATAGTGAGACACTCTCCAATACTATCCGGAAATACCCCACCTATGAAAAGGAAATCTATTCCATTGTACAATCTTTTCGTCAATGGAAACATTACCTTATGGGGAAAGAGACGATCATACACACTGATCACAAGCCTCTGCAGTTCATACAGACACAGGGGAAATTGCAGAACGATCGCCATCATAAGTGGTCCACCTACCTACAGCATTTCCATATCAACATCAAGCATAAGATAGGTATCTCCAATCATGTTGTTTACTACCTCAGTCGGCCTCCAGTGGCTACACTCACCACTATGATCCATTCCTGTGGACATGAAGCATCTGAGTGGCCCCAACTTTATCAGCAAGATCCAGACTTCGCCACCGCATATCAGCTCTTGGGTACAAGGGCAATTGTCACTGATTTTTTCATTCAAGACAGACTCTTATGCCACCTGGGCCATCTTTGTGTTCCTACAAGTGAGTGTGCAAAGCTGATTTGGGAAGCCCACTACAGTCGAGTGGCAGGACATTTTGGCATACAAAAAACTGTGGTCGTTCTTCAGAAATATTTTTATTTTCCAAAACTTCGACAGGACGTCAACAAGTATATCATATCTTTCACTGCATATGTCATTGCCAAGCCAAACATAAAGAAGTAAGGCTTATACACCCCTCTTCATATTCCTGAGAAGCCTTGGGAATCCATCTCAATGGATTACATGTATAGCTTTTCATCCACCAAGCAAGAAAATGATTATATGTTTGCGGTCGTTGATCATTTTTTCGAAGATGGCCATCCTCACAACCTGTAAGAAGATTGTCACAATGGCAGATACTGCAAATCTCTTCTTCGGACAAGTGTGGGTCCACTTTGGAATACCACAGACCATCATATCCGACTGAGACAACAAGTTCCTCAGCACCTTTTGGTCAAGTCTCTGGTCTCTGTTGGACACCAAGCTCACAAAATCCATTGCTTTCCACCCCCAAACTGATGACCAAACATAGGTCATCAATTGAATGATTGTGCACATCCTATGCATGTACAATTTTAAGCATCCATGTACATGGGACAAGAGTCTCCCATATGTCCAACACAGTTACAATAGGGCTCTCCATAGTTCCACTGGCCATATCCCATTTCAATTTAGTCTGGAATTCCAACCCTTGGGACCCATTGATGTTGCACTTTATCTTGCTATCACACAGATAAACTGATGCACACCCCCCCTTCTCTCCTCGGGATTGCGTGACCTCTCGGTCTTGGATCTTCAAACTCCTCGAACGGAATTGGCTCTTCAGGCCTTCAACAGACCCTGAAAAATATATACACACACACAGGTCCCATTGATGTCACCTGCAAGCTCGAACTACCTGCAACTCCACTCTTTGGCGCTTGGCAACACCGATTCATGAGTTCTAGTCTCACACTAAACTCTTTCTCTTATGTGGCCATGGGTTATGACCTCGAACCAACCCCTTCGCAACTTCAAGCTTCGGAATTATTATGACCTCCACCTTTGTTTCCTTTCGAAACACTTTTCCCTGAGTTCGTGGATCTTTTTCATGTGTCTCCCTGGATCTGACGGTCCAGCTATACTTCGGGTTCCGCAACTTCGCGAAATTTTACTTACTCTACACACCACTTTTTCGGACCTCTAACTCTCGAAATTTCTAATCCACTACCACGTGTCTCCTTGTAGCCAATGGTTAGGATTCCTTCACGACTTCGGAAACCCCACTTCTCGACACTTTGAAATGATCTGAACTCTGAAATACCTCACAGCTAATCCTCCATATAAATTTTCCCAAATCTGACGGTCTAGAATGATCTCGGTCTGTCCTGGATGGATATTGCTCGTTAACTTAGGGAAACCTTAAAGGACTCCTCCCTTTGAATTTTTCTCACCACTCTCCCTCCTGATCTTTGTTCCTCTTGAACTTTTTCCTCCTTAGAATGCTCTTTTCGACGCTTAGTCGAATTTTCGCCTGTTCACGCCTTGAAACATGTCCTCCTCCATGACTTAACTTCTTTGTGGACAACTTTCGCTACTCCTTCTAAGTTTATGAGTCAAAAGACTTTGTCACACACACCTTGCGGATGAACGTCTTTCAAGATATCTCTCTAGAACGTCTGTCACACACACCTTGCGAACGTTACGCACTCTTTTCACACACACAAGTTTCACATTATCTCTTCTGAGATTATGAGTCAAAATATACTTTGTAAATGCACTCCTTGCGGAAACTATGCACACTTGCACTTGCTCGTAGAAGAGAAACAATTGAAACTTATCTAAATATTCACAGATTCATACATTCAACTATGTAAATGCATTCATAAACACAAGAACAAGAAATAACAGAGAATTTCAAATAAACAGAAAGTATATCGTTCATTCATTCAGATAGACACAGAAACACCACACATTTGGAACAATGATCCTATGTTATATTCATTCAACTGGAATATACATGTGTTCATAAACTGCTTCTCGGTAGCTCTCAACTCTCAGCAACAATGGCAACAACTCTCAAAAACTTAGAGTGCCAACAATTTCAGCAGCCTCTTCTGGGAAACAATACAAAGATTTATACAAGAGGGACTCTTCGAGATTTTCCCTCCAACTACTCTAGAGCTATCCTATCTAAATAAAATCATTCAACTACTTAGAATTTATTACAATAAATATTTGAGTCAGACAGATAAGAGTGAAAGCTCTAGATCTGTACAACAATCTACAGCATTAAAGCAAAATACACTCCCCGATGTCCTCATGAAATAAT
The DNA here is from genome assembly GCA_009831015.1 of Picea engelmannii. NCBI lineage: Eukaryota > Viridiplantae > Streptophyta > Pinopsida > Pinales > Pinaceae > Picea > Picea engelmannii. The sequence goes on from ML778127.1 coordinate 1,175,721, forward strand.
CTAGCTCCAAAACATTAAAGAGGTTATTTAATTACAATTCTTTTCAAAATATTTCTGTGATACGCCTTCTTCAAAATTTAAAATTCACTTCAAAATGTGCGCTAGTGCTCTTAGCTGTCCTCCGCTCGCGCTTCCCTAGCGATGCTCCTGCATCATACTCTAGCTGAAAAATTCATGGACTCTTGTCCATGAGCTCCTGCACTGACCTTCCATGCTTTTGGATATCCACTTCACTTACCCAACTAGCATCTTCTATTGGGTGTCCCTTCCATTTTACCAAATATTCAAAATATGTTTTCCTCCTGGTCTTCTTACCAATTCGTTGATCTACGATCTTCTCCATTTGCGGATTTTCTGCTACATGCATCTGCTTTTTCCACTAGATTTCTTTCTAAATTTCAGATCCTCTGGTTCCATATTCCTTGTAAGGATACAATTCTGCAATTTTGAATATGGGTCATATACCCACATCTTCCGGCAGCTCTATCTTATAAGCATTCTCACCAAATTTTCTTAGGATTTTGCACGGTCCTATCTTCTTCAAATTTAGTTTATTATATGTTCCCCTTAGGAACCTCTCCTTCCTAAGATGTGATAGAACTTGATTTCCAACTTCAAATTGAAGTTTCCTCCTATGTTGATCAGCTCTGCGTTTATATTCATTGCTTCTCTTCTTCAACTTCTCTTTGATTTGAATATGAAGTTCCTGCATTTTTGCAGCGAAGTCTTCGGCTCCAATGCTTTTGAATTCACTCTGCTCCAGATCTCTTAACTCTGAAACTCCTTTTGGATTCATTCCACACACTATCTGAAATGGACTCTTTTTGGTACTTTTGTTCACTAAGTCATTGTATGCAAACTCTGTCTATGCTAGAATATGATCCCACTGACTATGATGTTCAGTGACCAAACTTCTCAGCAAATATCCTAAACTATGGTTCGCCACCTCAGTCTATCCATCCGTTTGAGGGTGATATGCAGAACTAAAGGATAGTTTTGTTCCTGGGTTCTTCCACAATGTTCTCCATAAATGACCATCAAATTTGGTATCCATGTATGAAACAATATTCATGGGCAACCCATGAAGTCTCACAACTTCCTTGAAAAACAAGTTACCAACGTGCGTTGCATCATTGGTCTTCTGGCATGGGATAAAGTGTGCCATCTTTGAAAATCTGTCAACTACCACAAATATGGAATCACTTCCTCTTTGTGTCCTTAGCAATCCCAACACAAAATCTATGCGTATTGCATCACAAGGCCTCTTTGGAATAGGAAATGGTTGATACAACCCAGTATTTTGTCTCTTCCCCTTTGCATACTAGAAAATCTTACATCTGTTCACAAACATTTTCACCTCTGCTCTCATGCCTGCCCAATAGCACAAATTGTTCAACTGTGCAAACGTTTTGTCATGGCCAAAATGTCCAGCTAGACATCCATTATGCTTTTCCTTCAGCAAATTCTCCCTCATCAAGCACTTTGGTATGAACAACTGGAACCCTTTAAAAAGCAACCCATCTTGAATCAGATACTTGACCCACTGGCTTCTGTCTCTGAGAACAAGATTTTCACATGCTTCATATGCCTCCTTGAAATCTGGATCATCATGATACATTTCCTTAAGGTGTTCAAACCCCAAGGTTTTCACTTGAAATTCCTGTAGAATTAGACATCTCATGCTCAATGCATCAAAAACTTTCTTAGCATTACCAGAAATATGTTTAATGACAAAAGTGAAATTTTTCATAAACTCTATCCACTTGGCATGTCTCTGGTTTAACTTCTCTTGTCAGGTTATGAATTGTAGAGCCTGATTATCACTATACAAAACAAATTCTTTTGGAACAAGGTAGTGTCTCCATTTCTTCAAGGCTTGAATTATGGCATAAAACTATTTATCATATGTGGAGTACTTTCTCTTAGTGTAATTCATATTCTCATTGAAATATACAACAGGCCTATTATCTTGGCTCAAGACCGCTCCAATTGCAACTCCACTCGCATCACACCTCACTTGAAATGTCTTCCGAAATCTGGTAAGACCAGAATCGGTTGTTTTGTTATCTTCTCCTTCAATATATTGAAGATATTCTCATCTTCTTCTATCCATTTGAAATACTTATGTCTTTTCTTCACTGTATCCATCATTTGTGCACCGATTTCACTAAAAAAAATTATGAACTTCTGGTAGAAACTTGTTAATTCATGGAAGCTTCTCACCTCAAATATACTCCTTGGTGATGGCCATTCTCTGATTGCTTTCACCTTCTCGGGATCCATCTTCAATTCATTCTAAGAGATCACAAAACCAAAATAAATGAGTTTTGTCTTCATAAAAGAGGATTTATTTAAATTTATCAGCAACTTCTCCTGCTGCAACCTCCTCATCACTAATGTTAAGTGCCTCAGATGCTCTTCTTCATTTTTACTGAAGACCAGTATATCATACAGATATACGATCACAAACTTACCAATAAAATCTTTCAACACTTCATTCATCAACCTCATAAAATTACTCGGGGCATTTGTTAATACAAACAGCATAACAAGCCATTCATACAATCCCTCATTTGTCTTGAAGGTTGTTTTCCACTCATTACCTTCTCTCATCCTTATCTAGTGATATCCACTTTTCAAATCTATCTTTGAAAAATAGTTTGCTCCACTTAAACAATCCATTAAGTAATCCATCCTTGGCAATGGAAATCTATACCTAATGGTGATCTTGTTTATTTCCCTTGAGTCTATACACATTCTCCATCCTCCATCCTTCTTTGGAATCAACACAGTTGGTACTGCGCATGGACTCAAGCTTTCTCTGACCAAACCTTTGTCGAACAGATCCTGAAATTGTCTCTTCACCTCCTCATTCTCTTGAGGTGTCAATCTGTACGTTGCTTTGTTTGGAAGACTCTCTCCTGGTATCATTCAATGTGATGAATAATACTTATGATAGGTGGCAATGAGCTTGGAAACTGATCTACTACTATATCAGCAAAATTTTCCAACAGCTCCTAAATTTCCTCAAGAAGATCTTCCATAGAAGTACTTCCTCACTACAACAAATTGCACCTTCTATTCCTTCTTAACTTCCCTCAGGAGTTCCTTCCCACCCATGAGAAGTATGATTGTGTTGGCTTCTTCCTTCACTTTCTTCTCCTCAATTGGCATCAACATATGTGTCCTACCATTATTATCCAAAGTGTAAGTATTTTTTCTCCCATCACGCATGACATTCATGTCATACTTCCATGGTCTTCCCAAAAAAACATGACATACATCCATGGGAATCACATTACACAAGATTTCATCTCTATATCCTCCTATTTTAAATTCAACAAGGCATTGTTTAGTTACTATTACCTGATGACCTTTCTGCAGCCATGAGACTTTATACGGTGTCGAATGTACAGTCATATCCATCTCTAATTTCCCCACAATCTCTATGGATACTAAATTATCAATGCTCCCACTGTCAATTATCACCTTGCAAACTCTTTCTTTAGTCTTTCAATTTGTCCTGAACAAATTGTTCCTCTGCACTGGATTTTCAACCTCTGGCTCTGGTTTTAAGAGAATCTTCTTCATCATCAAATATCTCCCATATTTTGTGCCTTCTGCTTCAACATCCCGCTTCTTTGCTTTTGAAATGTGAGCTTCACCTCCTTCTTTCTTTCTCTCGGGGCATTCCCAATACATGTGTCATGTCTTTCCATGGGCATAAAACTTTACCTCTCCTCCTCTGCCTCTTCCTCTTCCTCTAGGAAAACTGTTTCTACCACAAATATTTCTCCCTCGAGAACTTCCTCCTCTTTCAGAGGGACTATGTGGTTTCTTTTCCTCACCTTTGGGCTTATGTGCCTTGTCATGGGAAATTCTCTTGCCTATGTTTAAACCTCTACCTCTGCTTTGTTGACTCTACTTTCTGGCCAACTTCTCTTATGCTTTCAGCACAATCTGATAAGCATCCTCCACTGTCCTTACTGTCATCATGTTGATTTCATCCTGGATTTCATATCTCAGGCTGTTTATATACCTGGAAACTTTTTCCTCATCACTCTCTCTCTTTTTCCAGCCCTGATGTTCAGCCTATAGAGCTCCTCTATGTACTCCTTGAATGTCATTCCTTTCTGTCTTAGGTTCTTCAATCTCCTGAGTAGATTTATTTGGTAGTCCTTGGGTATGAATTTAGCCTTTAGCTTGGCTACCATTCTATCCCAGCTCTTAATATTTTGTTTTACCTTGCTTCTCTTGTGAGCTTGTAGTTCATCCCACCACAATGCTACATGTCCTTTTAACCCGGTGACAGCATGTTTCACTTTTTTCTCATCATCGACATCTTCATAGTTGTAATACTTGTCCATTGCTCATATCCAATCAAGCAATTCTTCAATGTCCAAATTACCTTCATACATTGGTATGTTTATCTTTTCTCTAGCTCCCAACTTAACAACCGCTCTCAGTAAGCATTCCTTTGCAGCATCCTCTACTACAACCTCTTCAACTTCCACTTATTCATTCTCTACATCACTGACGTCTCCAACATCAGGTGCTCTCCTTTGTGTTGTTTCCATGGCATCCATCCTTGCTCTAAGTTCTCGCATCTCTTTTTCCATAGCTCTATTTGCTACGAGTGGCTATGCACATCTCCTAGGTGGCATTGTGTTGATGTATCTGATACCACTCGATGATATCAGTCTACTTATTTGTCTCATCTCTCTACAGAAATAAATTATGTGAGCTCTGATACCACTCTGAAGGACACCCCCCCTTCTCTCTTCGGGATTGCGCAACCTCCCGGTCTTGGATCTTCAAACTTCTCGAACCAAATTGGATCTTCGGGCCTTCAAAAAAACATGAAAAATCTATACACACACACACAGGTACCCTTGATGTCACCTGCAAGCTCGAACTACCTGCAACTCCACTCTCTGGTGCTTGGCAACATTGATTCGTGACCGATATTCTTGCTCTAGACTCTTTATCTTATGTGGCCATGGGTTATGACCTTGGGCCAACCCATTTGACATTTTGGGCTTTGAAATTATTGCAACCTCCGCCTTTGTTTCTTTCCGAAACACTTTTCCCCGAGTTCGCAGATCTTTGTCGTGTGTCTCCTTGGATTTGACGGTCCAGCTATACTTTGGGTTCCACGACTTCATGAAACTTTACTTACTCCACACACCACTTTTCTAGACCTCTAACTCCCAGAATTTCTAATCCACTACCATGTGTCTCCTCACAGCCAATGGTTAGGATTCCTTTGCGAATTCAGCAATCCCACTTCTCAACACTTTGAAATGCTCTAAACTCTGAAATACCAAAATACCTCACGGCTAATCCTCCATATAACTTTTCCCAAATCTGATGGTATGGAATGATCTCAGTCCCTCCTAGACGGATATTTCTCGTTAACTTTGGGAAACCTTAAAGGAATCCTCCCTTTGAAGATTTATCACCACTCTCCCTCCTGATCTTTGTTCCTCTCGAACTTTTCCCTCCTTAGAATGCTCTTTTCAACGCTTATTCAAATTTTCACCTGTGCACGCCTTGCAACAAGTCCTCCTCCATGACTTAACTTCTCTGTGGACAACTTCTGCTACTCCTCCTAAGTTTCTGAGTCAAAAGACTTTGTAATGCACACCTTGTGGATGAACTTCCTTCAAGCTATCTCTCCATAACTTTCTGAGTCAAAATGCACTCTGTCACGCACACCTTGTGGACGTTACGCACTCTTTGCACACACACACCACACACACACAAGTTTCATGTTATCTCTTCTGAACTTATGATTCAAAATAGACTATGTCAACGCACTCCTTACGAACACTATTCACACTTGTACTTTCTCATAGAAGAGAAACAATTGAAACTTATCTAAATCTTCATAGATTCATACATTCAACTATGTAAATGCATTCATAAACACAAGAACAAGAAATAACAGATAATTTCAAATAAATAGAAATTTTATCGTTCATTCATTCAGATAGACATGGCAACACCACGCATTTGGGACAATGCTCCTATGTTATATTCATTCAACTGGAATATACATGTGTCCATAAACTGCTTCTCGGTAGCTCTCAACTCTCAGCTACAATGGCAACAAATCTCAATAAACTAGAGTTCCAACAACTTCAATAGCCTTTTCTGGGAAACAATACAAAGCTTTATACAAGAGGAGCTCTTCCATCTTTTCCCTCCAACTACTCTAGAGCTATCCTATCAAAATAAAAGCATCCAACTACTTAGAGTTCATTACAATAAATATTTGAGTCGAATAGATAAGAGTGAAAGCTCCATATCTATACTAGAATATACAATATTAAAGCAAAATAAATTCTCCGATCTCCTCACGAAATCATCTAGCTCCAAAACATTAAAGAGGTTCTTTAATTACAATTCTTTTCAAATATTTGCGTGATACGCCTTCTTCAAAATTTAAAATTCACTTCAAAATGCACGCTAGTGCACTTGTTTTTCCTCCGCTCGCACTTCGATGCCGATGCTCCTGCATCATAGAATATTCCCCCATCATTCTGCAATCGACAAATCCACCAGATTCATTGAGCAGATTCAACGTATCCACCAACATGTCCAGGAGATTTTGCAGAAATTCAATGCTAAGTACAAGCAGTGCCATGATCAACACAAGGTACCACACCAGTTTCAGGTTGGCGACAAAGTATGGTTATATTTGTAGAAGGAGCATCTCATCGAGCCCCATCGGAAGCTTTTCCCACTTTGTTATGGGCCTTACACTATCACCAAGGCTATGGGTAGAAATGCTTTTGAGCTCAACACTCCACCCTTCCTTGGTCTGCATCTAGTATTCAATGTGGACCTCCTTCGGCCATATTTTCCCCCACTATTGGACACCTATGAGATCGTAGAATAGATGACACCAATAGAGCTCAACCCTGACTGCATGGAACAAGCATCCACTGATCATATAGTGGACACACATGTCAAGGGCACTCGCCAACAGCAGATCTAGCTTTATCGGGTTGTTAACACATGGAAACTCCTACACCAAGGAAAGTAGCTCACCCAGGGCCAAATCCAGTAGAAGTTTCATCACCTGATGGGGGAACTCAACACAATGGATATAATTGCTTCCTAAGGGAGGAGGATTGATCCAGGTGGATATTGATGGCCACCCACCTATTCCAACTGGCTCCTCGTGTTCGTTTTTTGTTCAGCATGTTCTTTTGTACTGCTTCGTAATTGTGAGTTCGTGATTTCTACACTTTTGGGGTTGTTTGAAGCCCCACACATCCTCCAGGTGGATATGGGTTGCCTCTCTCCTAATCCAACTGGCTTATTTTATATGTTTTCATGTCATCACATCTTGATGTACTTCTAGGGTCGTTTTGGGGCCCTAAACATTGTTTTTTTGGCTCACCACAGTCAAACTATAAAGGAAGTCAAAGTTTGATGATATAATTTGTAGTTCTCTAAAAGACCTTTCCAACAGGCCAGCACTCACCTAAAATAGAGGTCGTATGCAAAAATTATGACCCTTCGAAGTTGAGGTACCAAATTACACCAACTTACCCATAGGGCCCACATGACTTTTGGTGTTTCACCTTCTAGGGTTAGGTTTTTGGATGTCTAGGGTTTGGGAATTCATGAGTAATATCAAAAAGGAATCTAGAGCCTCATTGTAATCCATTTTTCTGAGACGAATGCGCGTAGCAGCCGCATCTCTTCTTGGAGATAACTACTACCATTCGAGCAAGTGTTTCAATTCTGCAGTTTTATAGTTTCAGCCTATTTCATTATTTAATAGAAGATATTGTTCACTAGATATTTTTGTTAGCCTTCATATATTTGTGTTTATTGTATTTATTCTATTAATTAGTTCGTTCTGCTCCTAAATCTGGATCATTGAAGCAATTACCCTCTGTTGTTATTACTCAAGGAAAGATCTAAGGATAATTCTTATCAACAAGGTAGTTTTGTCCTGTACCTAAACAAATTCTACATCTCACCCCTTGATTGTTATTCCAAAATTTTATTTTCTTTATCATTCTAAGGGAATTGACCGCAAGGAGCTAACCTTTAAAAATACATATAAATCCATAAAGTAACACAACCCTTAGCTAGGCCATAAGACATATAAGGAAGTACAAGGTTGAGTGTGAGCGATTTTTACCATCATAATTTAAGAGATCACAAGGACCAATATTCATTACCATTAACCCTAGTTATTATTCTTCCTATGTACACCTTAGATTAGGGCTTAGGTTCCTTTATGAGAAACAAAAAAACCCATCCTCGTCGTGCAGTACACCTATAGAGATATAATATTCCTAGGAAAAATTATTTTTATTGAAGGGATCAGTGTATGTCAGATCTCCTTAAGCTAAAAAAATCATTCAATGTTATCACTCTTTTCATACTCCCTTTTGGAATCAACTAAATAATCAATTAGAAAGAAGGCTTTCTTATGTATCCAGAATCAAGGATCACCTTAAAGGCATACCTCTAAGAGAGAAAGGGTTATGTTCCTCTATTGTCACAATGAACTGTGCCAATGATCGGAGGGTGAAGAGGAGGTGCTACGGGGCTAAGAGCCATGCTCTTAACAAATAGAAAAAGGGAGGGTAAAAGGTTCTGGACAACTATATAAAAGAGACCCCATGGGATTCATCTCATGTGGTTCTCTTGTAGAAGATTAGGTGCGCTCACTGTCTAGGAACTAACCTCATGTGTGAGATATGGGCAGAGAGAGAGAGAGACTAAGTCGGTTTGTAGTTTCATGAGGCAAGCAAGACAGAGCATGTTATTCCATGATGCCATGGACCTGGATCACGACCAACTCTGTCCAAGGCTAAATAACACAATAAAATATTTATAGAGGAAACTTCATCCCTACGGGTGCTCAGTAGTGTAAATCATGGTTGCCTATGATGGCCTTAAATCCCAACAGAAACTCTAGGCACCTCTCTGTGTGTTTTCTCTGACAAGGCACTACAAGGGAGACGCATCTCAGAGTGGCACAAGAAGCCACTAGCAATCATCAACGGACCCAAGGATATACCCCTGGGTGGATTGAGCTCTAAAGGAACGTGTTTGCAGCGAGATTGAGGGTGGTGGATGAACTTACATAGACACATGGATTCATGGTAGCTTACAGGAGGATTGATAGGAAGAATTTTAACGTTCTCTAACATACAACAACGAAATACCCTCTACATGGATGGAGACGAAGTTGGGCTCCCTGGTTTGCATATGTTAGCAGCAATCTTTGGAATGGGGATTGGATCACTTAAAGGAACAGCAAATCCCAAATTAAAGCTTAAGTGAATCAAGAAGGAAGAATTCGGACTCTTCTAGTGTCCAAATGAATGAGGACATACCCCTCTCACTTTTTGTGGGGAGGTGGTTACCCGGATATTAATTTAACTTGACATGCAACCCTAGGCAGTGATAATGGACTAAGATCCAAAATGTGGACTCAGTCTCAAGCCACTGAAATTCTTAGCAGTGATTTTGAAATAGTTTGTAGGTTTTCCCAATAATGGTGACGACTTGATGGTTGATTCCTCACTTCCCAATTTGAGTTCAATCTATTCTAGCCATCACATAAATTCTAACAATACAATAGGATCCAATCTAGCGGAAATGATCCTAGTCCTTGTTATTAATTTAAGTCTAAGGCATATAAAGAAGCTAATCTTGATGTCATTGCAAATCATTCAAATGTTTGTTGTCATTGAATTGAAATACATGTGTTTGAAAGGTATGAGTGCAAGATCGGAAGCACTGGATAGTCTCAAGGTTTTTAGACCAAATGTAAAGGCTAGCTTTACCACATACAAGTACAAGATAAAAAATAAAAAAACAGTTTATAACTTGATTACAATCCTTCTCCATTTACAGCATTTTATAGCTCAATTAAACAATCGAAATATAAGGCAATTACAATTCTCAAAAATATAAAATACCATAACCGATGAGTGGTCAAAGAATTTTTCAGCAATGGCGCTCCATCTGATCTCCCACTCGCTAATCTATGAGACTTCACCGGTACCTCCCAGCCAATGCCAGGGGTACTCTTCTTCCCCCTTAGCCCCTCAAGCTATCAAGGGGCCATGCACACACACAACCAGAAATCCTCTAGCTCCCAGTTCACCTCGCAAGGTAGAGACACCACTCTCTCTCAAGTTGGGTATCCCAACTCTCACAAGTAAAACCAATCAAAATTTATGCAGCATAACCTCGCCCATAACCAGTTTGATCCCCTTCTCATCTAGGTCATTTGTTTTATAGAATTTTTCCATGACACATCCCCACTTGCACAATTAATTCACCCTTTAATTAAATTACTTAGAATTATTCCCCCCATACACTTGTCACACTTTCCCCAAGTTGCACAAGTAAACACGTATTATAATTTAAAGTTAAAAGTCAATTTCCCTCACTCTTCCTAAAAGTGCTACTTAATTCACTCATAGTTGTCTCTTTATTCCCTTTATTCCCATTTAATGATCGGCGCCTTTCTAAAACTAAGTTGAGTTAAAATAGGATTCTTCTCTAGTTAGACTAGTGTTAACTAGACTCTAGATATATTTCTATGCATACACATTCTTTTATTCTTTATTCCTTTCCTATCTTAAATTCTAATTTGGTATTTTATGCACACATGTGTATTATATTAATTCCTTAGATTTATTTCATCTCTCTTAATTTCTTAGATTGATTTACCCTTTTTCCTATTTTATTTAATTTGTATTTTAGTTTCAGTAATCTCACCAAGCTTAGCCTTAGGAAAAAATTCAAATAGGCTTAGACTTTCATTTGGGGGTTTAAAATTAATAATTCCAATTCTTAATTAATTAATTAAATCTGGCAATGCTTAAAGATTTTACAAGGTGTAAAAATTCGCTCAAGGTTTTTCTAGGCCAGCTAGATTCATTGGCTCGAGTGTTACTTTCGTGATGTTCCCTTCAAGACACACTCAGTGCTCCAAGGGTACCACTCACCTTTGACTCAAAAATTTTAATTACGCGACCTACCCTTCAAGATGCACTCTCTGCTCCAAGGGTGCCACTCGCCTTTAACTGGTTTTCGTAGTTGTCCAATAGTTGGAGTTAACACTCCATTCGGGCAACCTTCTAAGAGACTAAGGGATCCTAAGGAATAAGGACCTTGGCTTATTGTGCACCCCTTAGAATCTTCGTGAGTGAGTGTCTCAGTCTTCTTTCACAGCATTGTGGGCCTCTCGAACTAGGTAATCGTTAACCTACAGTTCGAGCCACAGCGTGAGTGCTAGTAGGTTTTGTCAGGGATGTTGCCACACCACTCCCTCATTATTTGGTTTATGTGCATGGCCCATTTACTCATTATGTGAGTCATATTAGCAAGCAATCGCCATCTTGCATCCATCAGCAAAACACTGTCAAAGATCCATAAACAACATCATAATATAATCGATCATATGTCACATATGCATAAATGAAATACTCAAACCAATACAATCCACTCCCTGACTCAATCTGGAGTCCAAGGAGGTCCAGTGATGCCATCGGCATCCTCAATCTGTCAAGTGTCCTGCACACTCAGGAGAAATTCATCAATAGCATATGTCAATACATAGATATCAAACAACATAAATCTTAATCCATCAACGTCATCATAAGGATCCATAAGCGAAACAGACAACCATATACTAAAACTGGATCACTTGCACGCAAGTGTCCTCAAAGAATAAGTCAATAACATGTGCTCACAAGAGTGGGATGTTACATACACCCCCTCTTGTTTTAAACTTCATCCCGAAGTTGTACAGTATATAAATGCAATAAATAAAGCATCTGACAAGATCTATATGTTTAACTATCAAATAAATATGCAAAATGTTGGTGCATATCATATGCGTCCTCCCAGGTAGCCGAGTGTGGACTATTATTGTCTCACTGGACCTTGACCTGATCGATTGTTCGACGTCATAGTTTTCGAATGCGATGGTCCAGAATTCGGATTGGCTACGCCATGAGAGCACCCTCGTTCGACACCTGCAAAGAACTCATGGCATATCTCCTATGTAGGATGACTAAAGTAATGTCGCAAAACTGATACAAGAAAAACATCGTGCAGACGCCTCAAAGAATGAGGCACGGCTAGTCGATAGGAAACAGGTCCTTTCCTTTTCTCAACTTCGAAAGGCCCCACAACCTAGGAGATATTTTAGCACCCATTCCAAACTTAATCGAACTCTTATGCAGTTTCACCTGTAAGAAAACTCAGTCGCAAACTTCATAGTTGAGGTCAACGTGATGCGCATCAACATAACTATTATGTCAATCTTGTGCATCTTAATCCTTTGTCTTATCGTTTGAAATTTTTATTCCATTTCTTGGATCATTTATTGTCCCACCATGACCCTATCCTCAAGTCGAACCCATCTCAATGGCGTCCAACAGGGTCACCCATAGAGAAACTCAATGGTGTCATCTTAACGGTACCTTGATAGTTGTTGTTGTATGCCAACTCTACCAGTGGCAAGAACTCGTCCCAACATTTTTGTTGGTCCATTACATACATATGCAACATATCTTCCCAAAATTTTGTTCGGTCTTTATGTTTTCTCGTCGATCTCAGGGTGATACGTTGTAATAGAGTTAAGTTGGGTTCCCAAGGCCTCTTGGCAACTAGTCCAAAATCGTCCTGTAACACCGATCCTCTATCGGATATGGTCATTTTTGGAACTCCATGCAATCTCACAATCTCGCTGACAAAATTCTATCTATGTATGGTGCCTAATACATCGTATCTACAGGAATAAAATGTGCACTCTTCGTCAGAGTGTCAACTACCACAAAAATCGAGTTGTGCCTCATTGCCGTCAACGGCAATCCAACAATAAAGTCCATCAAAATGGCCTCCCATTTCCATTCTGGAACAACGTGTGGATGTAGTAATCATGTCGGATGTCTATGTTCAGCCTTCACTTGCTGACATTCTAGACACCTCTCCATGTAGCTAACTATGTCTACCTTCATCCCTTTCAGAAGAATAAGGGCTTACGATCCACCCTCATCTTCGTGACTCCTGGATGAGCCATGTATATTTCTTTATGAGCCTCGCGTAAGATCAAATTTCTCAATTTGTTGTTAGGCGGTACATAAATCCGATTATTATACCTCATCAATCCATATTTGTATGAAGTATATCCTTCAAACTTTGGTACTGTCATGGTGTCTTGTCCGATAATTTCCTTAACCTCTTTATACCAGTCCTCGTCGAATTGTATAGTTAGAATATTTTCTCGAAGATTCATCTAAAGAGGTATCACCGAGAATATGTGTGGTCTCCAACTCAACACATCTGCCACTCTGTTCACTGTTCACTTAATGTACTTAACCTCAAATCATATTTTCTAAGTAATTCTGACCAACGCTTTTGTCGTGTGTTCAAGTCATTCTGTGTAAAAAGTTTTGCATTTCTCAGTGATCTGTTTTTTTTATTGTTCAAATTTCCTTCCAATCACATAGTTTCTTCACACTCTCCAGGCATACAAAAGGGACAATAACTCCCAATCATGCATTGCTTAGTTCTCCTCATGCCTTCTTAATTTCTGTGAGATGTAGGCAATCACTTGACCATTTTGCATCAATACTCCACCTAAACCTTCCTTGGACACGCCTGTGCATACCAAGTGTTGTTACAGAGTCTGCACTTAAGGCTTTAAAAAGTACAGTGTCTAGGCATCCAAAAGTTAGTGAAGTGTAAAAAAGGGAGGAGAGTATAACTTCGGGAAAGGAAGCTAGGGTTAATTTCTAGGTTGTCGTTGTCTAACTTCCAATTGTTCCTGGATGTTTATATCCCTTTTGATTGCAGCCCATGAACGTTCAAGTTCTACCCGGGTGGTGGTTGTTTTAAGTATAGTATCAAAAAGATTTAAAGCAATATGGGTTTGATCCGATAAACCGGGTTCAATATTAGGTTGTCTTACAACGGGGACAGTCATAGAGGAACAGAAAAATTTAAAAGAAATCTGAAGGTTTTTTATGCTGTATCAATTTGATCTTATAAAGAGAAATTTGGAATTAATGTTAAGAACAAAATGAAAACCAAAGGCATTTTTCCGTAACTGTGTTATATTTGAAATAAAAAGTGTGTGAAATATGAGAAAAACATTTAGTTGTTTATAAAGTAAGGCTCCTATCAAGGGAGAATCTCACTCCTTAAACAGAGGAAGAAAATAGACTAAGAAGGAATCTGACGAAGTATAAAATATGACCACTTAAAGGTTCATAGATCTTGTATCTACTGTTAGCCAATACAGAGGAAAAACTGTAAACGATATAAATGAACAGAATTTAACCACCACAATAGAATTTTTACTAAATTGCAGTGCAACATTCATCAGATGTATATAAGCGAAATAAAATTGAATATGAATAACAAAGAGAACAAACTCATAGCACAGTCGTGATGGAATCAGGATTCTTCGGATTGGTTTGTATTAAAAAAAAAAAAGATAGCCTCTATTACAATCGACCAAAAAGGTCCAGCCCTAGTTTCCTTCTACAAAATGTATATTTATACAGATTTTATATGTTGGAACCTCAATCGTTCCAGAGGTTTTCGATTACAATAAAAGGAGTTAAAATGTTTCGTTTCTTTATCTCTGTCCTCATTTGGTACCGGAAACCTGCCTCTTCACCTGCTTCGTGCAAATGATGCACTTCTCTACCAACTGTGATATCAGCTTAGAAGGTTCTGCTTGGTTATTGGCCTCAAAAATATAACAGTCTTTCACCAATTGTGGCAACCTTCCTTCCACCTGCTGGTCTTTGGCGCTGATAGAACATAATAATATACTTGGTTTAATTAGCCATTTATCTATTTGAACTATGTATGTCTAGGTTATTTGTGAAATTTTGGCTAATTCTCTTTCTTCACTTTCCTTGATATTTAGCAGATATTTGGCTGTATTGATCCGACCCAGTATCTCAATGCTACTTTCACCATCAGAATCCAACCACATCCCATCTAACAAACCGAAAGTTTCTTCACAAGATTTTCTTATCTCCTTAGCTTGTTGTCTGCCTTCAGGTATATTTCGCTCCCATTATTTCAACAAGATATTTCTCCTGGTCTGCTCTGAGATGGGAAAACTAGAACTACTGCTTATTTCCTTTCTCGTTGTGGCTATAATAGCCTCCTTGAACGTAACCTGAGTCGCCCCGACTTCCCTTTCTCTAAGAGAGAGGTTCTCCAATATCTTATCAATGAGTTGGCAACTACTTTGAATAGTTTCTACTTTAACAAGCAGACCTTGTTGCACCGCCGATAACCTTTTTCTGATTTCTATTCCTTGGGATTGAAATATCCCGATATCGATTACCTGGCTTTCGGCTAACTCTAATTTGGCCTGAAGATGCTCTATCAATTCTCCTTACTGGACTATCTGTATCTGACTTGTCTGAACCATCAGCTGTGACTGTTTGAGATCATCTTTGAGCCGCTTGATTTCATTTTGATCATCTATTCTAGCTTGTTCCAAAGTTGCATTCACCTGATCTTTGGTAGCGGCCTCTGTTGTAGCTAGTTTCACCTCTAATGTATTGATTAGACGATTTTTTCACTTCAGCTTCTCTTTTAAGGTCCCAACCGAATATTGGTTTTTCGTAGTGAAAGCACCCAATGTTCCTGCTATTTGGGTTGCAAATTCTTCTTTCTTCATGGTTCTTCCATCAGTTATAATTTTAAATTTCTTGGATACAGTACCTGCCTCTTGGTAGACTTCTTGTCTCACGATTGCCTTTCTCTTCTTATCAAAGAAGAATTCATTCGGAGGTATCTCTTCCACTTATATGGGTGTTAATTCTTCACCAAAAATCCAACCTGCGTCTGGTATTCCCTTTGTCGACTGTAGGGGAGTAACAGAAACAATGGGATTACTGACCTGTTTAGATGATTTCCCTGGAGTAATGACCGAAGTTGGCTCGCTTGGAGGATCAGAAGCCTCGGCTTCTTGTTTCGGGCCCCCAGCTTGCTCTTCTTTATCTTGTTGTTCTTCTTGGTCGGGTGCTGAATCTTTGGAGCCTTTGACCTTTATTTTCTGCACCTCTACGGTCGTTGCATTCTCGCCCCGTAATACTGGGGGAAGGCAGCTCCACCTATGTTCTTGGAACTTGAAAACCTCAACCCTCTCTTCGGGCAACAGGGCTTATATCCGAGCCAAAAACTCAGCATACGATCTCGTGCCTCGGAAAATATCATCATGAGGTGAATTCTCGTGCTCAAACCTTTTAATGCCACAGCTAGCTAAGTGATTACTCACGACCCTTTGTGGGTCGTGTTTCTTGAATTCAATATTGACTAATTTTATATCTTCTAAGGTTGTTGCCTCGGCCTTTGCATGCCTGAAATTTAATAAAGAATAGGTGTTTAAATGAATGGGGAAAGGTGGCCATACCTTCTTTGAAAACCCCTTCATCTCTTTACTTATTCCACCAATCACGGTTTGCATGGCGATCTCACGATAGGCCAACCTATCGGGTATAAATAATGGTAGAGCATGTGGAGGGACAAAAGCACCGAAAACCCTGAGGTATGAAAACTCTTCCTCCATGTACCAGTCGACCACCCTGCTCAAATTGGTCGTAATGCTATCTGAGATCCAGGGTGGTGGATTACCGAAGATGGCAACATGCATCGGTACCATTACCCAATTGAATATTTCATATATAAAATCTGAGGCATTATCCTCCCAAAGCTTAGAATGATAGACATGGATAGGCTCAGTCTCCGATGGAGCCCAGCTCCAACTCATTAAGGGAAAAGGTGTCACGGAACAGATGGAGTCCATAATGTATGCAGACATAAAAAATGAGGCGGCTCTCCCGCTTACCCTCTACGCTTGATATTTTGTAATCCGACTGGTCAAACTATCTGACAACAGTTTGGCCCAGTCAAAAGAACAGCCTTTTGTTACTGTATGTATCAGAGGCACCCATGGGAGGAAGAAATGTGTGGTGTCTTCCCTCCCGTACAATCTACAGATCATCATCGCTATGTATTTGAACTGTGGTTCTAAAGAAGATATGGAATAAACTTCGTTGCTATCTGCTCTGAACTTCATTGGATGTGAGACCCAATCCTTGATCAAATCAGATAAGTTTTTCACGTATTGCTCACATTCCTTCTGTTTAAAACCCTCTAGAAACTATGCATTGTATGTGAAGTCCGATGTGGTGGTAACTTGTACATCGTCTGTAAGTTTTTTGGTCTAAAGGTCCCAACAGTGACCTTCTGCTCGTTGATGATGGTTCTGGTAGGGATGTCTACATGATCTAGCGCCCATTGGATCATGTCATAGTAAGGTAGAAGGCCTGGCCTGGCTGCTACTTTGTGCATCTCTGCCTGGACGACGATCTTGTATTTGGTATTCAAGTCGTCTTTCTCGTTGTCACTGGAATCATCCGAGCAGTTCACCAAATCTGATTGCAAAACCTCTGGGATGTATGACCAAGTTCGTATGGAATCAATGCTTCGAGGTGAAGTATCTGAAACATTATCGGAGCCTTGTCCTGAAATCTCTGCACTTGCCTTGGACGCTTTTCACGGGGCCATGACAAAATATTGTGACTTAGCTCTCCTGTAATAAAAATGCGTATACATACAGAGATCAGTTTGCTGAAAAAACTTATCTGTGCGGGATAGAAATGAGCTTTATGAATAGAACAGAAAGGAAAAATATCTATATCTTCGATCATTTAAAAAAATTGGTGTCTTTATGAACAGAACGGTCAAATCATATTTAGAGACAGATTTAGCAATAAAGACCCTATCCTTACTTGTCATTTCGCCTCATTTCCAATTAATGCCATAAATTTCGATGGTTCGTGACACAAGTTGGCACAAGGAAAATTTAAAATTACCTCGTAGACTATGCATATTATTATTTTTATTGAACACTGATTAAGTTGGCTTAGCCTTTTTTTATTAAGCTTACTTAAACTTTAATCAACCTTTCGGCGTTCGCCATATCGGGAGTTTTCACTCTAACCTTTCGAGCCTCTAAAACCCGAGATCGCGATGATTAGATTTAGTTAAGCGAGGATGTAACTAGGATTAAGTGTTTAATTAATCATGTTTTAATTTATATCGCGGCTCGGGGCTTCGAGGGTATAGTTTATGGGAGGAGCGCTAGCCGAATCGTGAAACCTCGAGATCACTATGATGTGATTTATTTAAACCAGAAGGTAAACTGGATTAAGTGTTTTAATTAATTATGTTTGAGCAATCTTGCGACTTCACCACTCGAGGTTTCGAAGGTATAGTTTCCGGGAGGAACGTATGCCGAGTCGCGAAATCCCGAGAGACTTTGACCATGGTCAAAACTAATCACCCTGGACACTAACCCGGGTTACTAATGTAAAAGTCTCGCGGCTTCGTCTTTCGGAGTTATGACGGTAATGTTTTAGGAGAGGGTGAACGTCGAGATGTGAAGTCCCGACAGCACTTGACTGGGGTTTAAAGAATTTTTCTCCCGGCTTTCACTTGAGGTAAACTTTTAAAACTTTTCGCGACCTCGCACATCAGAGTTTGTAAACCTTGTGACTTGTGACTCCCGAAGAGCGATATTCCGAGGTACCAAAAGTAAAAACTTTTGTTTAACAATAAAAAGCGGTAAGTTATGAAACATAACATCCTTTGCTATTTCGCATGTCGAGACTACTGAGATTTTCAGTATGTAAATGTCATGAAGTGAAAAAGAACT
The DNA here is from genome assembly GCA_009831015.1 of Picea engelmannii. Classification (NCBI taxonomy): domain Eukaryota; kingdom Viridiplantae; phylum Streptophyta; class Pinopsida; order Pinales; family Pinaceae; genus Picea; species Picea engelmannii. Next base: position 1,194,469 of record ML778127.1, read on the forward strand.
CAAAAACCAACATTTGATTTTAAAAAAATATATTTAAACCTGTTGAAAAAGGTGGCTCCAGCACCAAGAAATCCATGTCCATGTTAGGGACTTTCAATATCGGCGTTGTCGTCAATATCCCACTGATCCTTCGAAATGATTCTGCGCACTTCTTGATCCATACAACTCCTTGTTTTCATTCCGCAATTCTGTGATCGGATTTGCTATCATTGAAAAACCTTCGATGAGTCGTCGGTAATATCCTGCTAAAACCAAAAAGTTGAGTACCCCTGGTACATTTGTCGATGCAGGCCATTCCATAATAGCCTATATCTTCGTTGGATCCATAGTGATGCCTTCGTCGGATATAAAATGCCCTAAGCAATGAATCCTCAAGAGAATTTCGATAGTTTCTCGTAATTGGTGTTCCCGTAAACACTGTAATACTAAGCGCAAATGCTCGTCATGTTCCTCCATCGTCCGAGAATATATCAATGTGTCATCAATGAATACTTGAACAAACTTGTCCAAGCATTCACGGAACACCCCATTCATCAATATCCTGAATACCTCAGGGCGTTTGTCCATCCAAAGGGTAAAATGGTAAATTTGTAGTTTCTAAACCTCATCTTGAATGTGGTCTTAGGAATATCTTCCTCTTTAATTTGTAACAGGTGATAACCTGATCTCTAGTCGATCTTTGAAAACATCATCATGCCCTTCATTTGATCAAACAAATCATCTATTCTTGGCAACAGATATCGGTTCTTGATCATTGCCTTATTCAATTGACGGTAGTTGGTACAAAGTCTCCACGACCCATCCTCCTTCTTATGAAAAAATAACAGGCGCACCCCAAGGTTACACAATGGGACGTATAAGTCCTAGGTTCAACAACTCCTTCAGTTTCATTTTCAACTCTTGTGACTCAGGTGTCGACATCTGATAAGGTGTTCTTGCTATCAGTTCGGTTCCAGGTTTCAAGTCGATGGTAAAATTAATCTTGCTTTCGAGCGGAAAACCTGATAACTCTTCTGGGAACACATCTGCAAACTCTCGTACTACCAGAAGGTTTTCTAATCCTTATGCCACACCCTTATCGTTCAGCACTAAGATTGCATATAACTTGCATCCTTTGTGCATGCACTTATGTAGTTGTAGGGAAGAAATGAACCCCAAGGACACTCCCTGGGTTCTTCCTACAACCATTCTTCTTTGTCCCTCATCAACGGTCAACTCAACCGTCTCGTCTTACAGTCAGGGATCACATCATGCGATTCCAACCATTCCATATTGATCATGATGTCATACGATCCTAAGATCATGATATATAGGTCAGACGTCGTTACAAAATCTCCCAAGTTAATGCGACAGTCTGTAACCCTTTCTCCAACCTTCTATTTGGAACCCGAAGCCATTTATATGTATCTAAACTCGTCCTGCTCGATTGCCTTTACCTTAGATCCTTTCAGTGTTGCACTAGAAATACATCTCTCGGTAGCTCTGGGATCTATCAAAATACTAAAATTTTGGTCAGCAATGGTACCTGACATCTCGAGTATAGTGAACTGGTGCTCGACCTGGCGGTTATTCACCGTGGCATGAATCATGTGTGCCTTTCCCAAATCTACATCTGTAGTGTGTCATGTTGACCCGACCACTCTACCCTTTTCAACCGGACAATCTTGTTAGTATTGTGGCTCTCCACAATTCTAGCACCCAGTCTTCGGTCCAGTACTCATGGGCCCCGAAGTAGAATTTGTTGGCCTATCAGCCTGAGATCCTGGTTTTTTCTGTTGACAGGCCTAACTGTTGTTGTTACGCTTCTAATTTTGTCTATCCAGACGGTCTTGCAAGAGTCCTAACCTGACCCTTGTTCGTCATCTCTTTCTCAGCTATGAGGGCCTTCTAGACTGCATCGTGCAATGTCTGAGGCATTAGGATCCTCACCTTCACACGAATGTTGGATTTGAGGCCGAACACAAACTTGTTGACCTCCAGCGTCTATGTGTTCATATGCGGGGCATACCGAAGTAGCTCCATAAAGTTGGCCTCATACTTTGGCACTGTATGACCACCTTGTCGTAAGGCATTGAACTCATTGAGCTGGTGCTCCATGAATTCATATGAAAATCACTTCTTCCAGAACCGTTCCTCGAACAATTCCCATGACATGTCTTCGACGTCCATGTTTAGTTGATGTAGGAGCGTCTTCCACCACAGAAGAGTGCTCCCCTTCAGTTGAAAGACCACCATGTGTACCTTCTTGTTGGAGGTGTAGTTATGAAGTGCAACGCATATTTCCATGTTCTCCAACCATTCCCCAGTAGCTCAGTCGTCCATGGAACCCATGAACTCGGGAAACTTCACTTTCTCGAGTTCTCTGTGAATGCTACCATTGCATGTCGAAGCGCGTTGTGAACCCTCATTGGATATAGGCGCTCTAGCCTCATCCCTATCGATTCGGTTAATCAAGGCCTTTGACATCCTCTGAAAGGACCTCATCATACCAACCACATCCTCCACAGCAACATGTTGTTGCTCATGGACTTGTCCTTCTCCTTGGGGGTTAGACCCCTCTGGCGTGGATGCGACTGAGGCATCACACTGCTTCCCTTAGTACCACGTCGTCTACCTCCACGACGTCAATTAACCATGATTGCCACATGGACATGTTTAGATTTTAATCGACGCTAAGTTATTAATCAAGGGTTTAATACAGTGGAAGGCGTGATGATCTACAATCGCAGGGTTGAACCTCGCTCTGATACCATATGTAACAACCATGTTGTTACGACAACAAACGAAGTACAATAGGTAAAAAAAAAATTGCATTAGAATATTAACGTCAACACATAATTCATAACTACGCATAATCAACATGACATCATAAATTAAAAGCATTACAAGTGACACCTCATTGTAATCAATATCAACACAAGCCAACGCATTAACTTAATGATAGTGACACATGATCAACACATAAACATAATCAACGACGCAATTCACACATCACAATCAACTGAAGCAATTGTAGATAATGATCAACCATATCGTTGAATGATAAATAACTACCCGCCCAACCTACCCTGCATGGTTAGGACCTCCAGGACACATAATCAATGCTCAAGCCCAGGATTCATCCGATTGATTTTGACCATTTAAGGTCTCAAGGCTGGCGATTGTTCTGAGGAACAAGGAGGTGTCTAGATCCCACTAACCCAATCAAGCCAAAATCAACTAGATCAATAAATCAATCCTAATCATCAATTATTCATGGTGCAAGGGAAATCATCAACTTTATCAATCATACATCAACATTTATTTCATGGCGTGTGAGAAAGCTAATTTCTAATACAATCAATCATCAACATTAAATATTCATTGTGCGCGAGAAATCTAAATTCTAAAACAATCATTCATCAGCATTAATTATTCATTTCGTGCGAGAAATCTAAATTCTAAAATAAGCATTCATCAGCATTAATTATTCATTGCACGCAAGATATCTAAATTCTAAAACAATCATTCATCAGCATTAATTATTCATTGTGCGTGAGAAATCTAAATTCTAAAACAATCATTCATCAGCACTAATTATTCATTGTGCGCGAGAAATCTAATTTTTTTTAAACAATCATTCCTCGGCATTAAGTATTCATTACGCGCGAGAAGCCTAAGTCTAACACAATCATTCATCAGCATTAAATTAAGGCGCAAGAGTAATCACCAGTTTTGTTTCAAGGCGCAAGGAATCTAATCACCTAACCAATCACACATCACAGTAATTTCATAGCGCAATAAAATTCTACCATAAATGTGCATCAAGTTAGTCAGTGCCATAGCCACCTCTGAAGCACTTCATCAATAGTCCAACTAATTAACATATAAAGACCAATTGAAGAAATTACCATCTGTTGTTATTACTCAAGGAAAGATCTAAGGATAATTCTTATCAACAAGGTAGTTTTGTCCTTACCTAAACAAATTATACATATCACACCTTGATTGTTATTCCAAAATTTTATTCACCACAAGGAGCTAACCCTTAAAAATATATATAAATCCGTAAAGTAAGACAACCCTTAGCTATGCCATAAGACATACAAGGAATTACAAGGTTGAATGTGAGCACTTTTTACCATCATCATTTAGGAGATCACAAGGACCAAGGTTGAGTGTGAGCACTTTTTACCATCATCATTTAGGAGATCACAAGGACTAGTATTCATTAACATTAACCCTAGTTATTATTCTTCCTATGTACACCTCAGATTAGGGCTTAGGTTCCTTCATGAGAAATAAAAACACCCATCTTTATCATGAAGTACACTTATAGAGATATAATATTCCTAGGCAAATTTATTTTTATTGAAGGGATCATTCAATGTTATCACTCCTTTCATACCCCCTTTTGGAATCAACTAAATAATCAATTAGAAAGAAGGTTGCCTTATGTATCCAGAATCAAGGATCACCTTAAAGGCGTAGCTCTCAGAGAGAAAGGGTTGTTTTCCTCTGCTATCACAACGAACTGCACCAAGGATCGGAGGGCAAAGAGGAGGTTCTACAGGGCTAAGAGCCATGCTCTTGATAAATAGAAAAAAGGGAGGGTAAAAGGTTCTGGACAGATATAAAAGAGACCCCAGCGGATCCGTCTCACGCGGTTCTCTTGGAGAAGATCAGGTGCGCTCACCATCTAGGTGCGCTCAAGATCATGTGTGAGAGTTGTGCACAGAGAGAGAGAGAGACTAAGTCGGTTCTCAGTTTCGTGAGGGGAGCAAGACAGAGCATGTCATTCTGTGATGCCATGGATTTGGATCACAACCAGCTCCGTCCAAGGGTAAATAACGCAATAAAATATTTCTGGAGGAAACTTCATCCCTACAGGTGCTCAGCGGTGTAAATAGTGGGTGCCTATGATGGCCCTAAATCCAAACAGAAACCCTAGGTGCCTCTCTGTGTGTTTTCTCCATCAAGGCACTACAAGGGAGACGCGTCTCAGAGTGGCACAAGAAGGCACCAGCAATCATCAACGGACCCAAGCCTAGACCCCTGGGTGAATCGAGTTCTAAAGGAACGCGTTTGCAGCGAGATCGAGGGCGGCGGATGAACTTACACAAACACATGGATTCATGGTATCTTACAGAAGGACTGATAAGAAGAATTTTAATGTTCTCTGGTACCCAATTGAGAAATACCCTCTACACGGATGGAAATGAAATCGGGTTCCTTGGTTTGCATTTGTTAGCAGCGATCTCTGGACTGGGGATCCGATCGAGGACTTAGACTTATAGAAAATCCCAAATGCAAGCTTAAGTGAATCGAGAAGGAATAAGTCGTACTCCTGTAGTGTCCAAATGCATGAGGATATACCCCTCTCTCTTTTTGTGGGGTGGCGGGTTACCAGGATATTAAGTTAACTTGATATGCAACCCCAGGCAGTGATAATGGAATAAGATCCAAAATGCAAACTCGGTCTCAAGCCACTGAAATCAATAGCATCAATTTTGAAATAGATTGCAGGTTTTCCCAATCCCAGTGACGACTCGACGGTTGATTTCTCACTTCCCAAGCTGAGTTCAATATATTCCAGCCATCACGTAAATTCTAACAATACGAGAGTATCCAATGTAGCGGAAATTATTCTATTCCTTGCTATTAATTTAAGTCTAAGGCATATAAAGAAGCCAATCTTGATGTCATTGCAGAGCATTCAAATGCTTGTTGTCATGTGTTTGAAAGGTTGTGTTTGAAAGGTATGAGCGCAAGATCACAAGCAATGGATAGTCTCAAGGTTTTTAGCCCAAATGTGAAGCCTAGCTTTACCGCATACAAGTACAAGATAAAAAAAAATAGTTTATAGCTTGATTACAATCTTTCTCCATTTACAACCTTTTATAACTCGATTACACAATCGAAATATAAGGAAATTACAATTCTCAGAAATATAAAATACCGTAACTGATGAGTGGTTGAAGAAGTTTTCAGCAATGGCGCTCCATCCGATATCTCGTTCGTTAATTTATGAGACTTCACCGGTACCTCCTAGCCAACGCTATGGGTACTCTTCTTCCCTCTTAGCCCCCCGAGCCACAAAGAGGCCACTCACATAGACAATTATAAATCTTCTAGCTCCCAGCTTGTCTCGCAAGGTAGAGCCACCACTCTCTCTCAAGCTAGGTATCCCAACTCTCACAAGTAAAACTAGTCAAAATTTCTAGAGCATAACCTCCCCCTTAACTAGTCGGATCCCCTTCTCATCTAGGCCATTTGTTTTATAGAATTTTTCCATGGCACATCTCCACTTGCACAATTAATTCTCCCTTTAATTAAATAATTTAGAATTATTCCCCTCGTACATTTGTCACATTTTCCCCAAGTTGCACAAGTAAATACATATTATGATTTAAATTTAAAATTCAATTTTCCTCACCCTTCCTAAAAGTGCTCCTTAATTCACTCCTAGTTCTATCTTTATTCACTTTATTCTCATTTAATGATCGATGTCTTTCTAAAACTGAGTTGAGTTAAAATAAGATTCTTCTCTAGTTAGACTAGTGTTAACTAGACTCTAGATACATTTCTATGCTTACACATTCTTTTATGTTTTATTCATTTCCTATCTTAAATTATAATTTAGTATTTTTTGCACACATACGTATTGTATTAATTCCTTAGATTCATTTCATCTCTCTTAATTTCTTAGATTGATTTACCCTTTTTCCTATTTTATTCAATTTGTATTTTAGTTTCAGTAATCTCACCAAGCTTGTACTTAGGCTAAAAATTCAAATAGGCTTAGACTTTCATTTGGGGGTTTAAAATTAATAATTCCAATTCTTAATTAATTAATTAAATCCGACAATGTTTAAATATTTTACAAGGTGTAAAAATCCGCTCAAGGTTTTTCTAGGCCACCTAGATTCATTGACTCAAGTGTTACTTTCACCATGTGCCCTTCAAGACTCACTCAATGCTTCAAGGGTGCCACGTGTCTTTGACTCAAAATTTTAATTATGCGACGTGCCCTTCAAGACGCACTATGTGCTCCAAGGGTGTCTCTCGCCTTTGATTGGTTACGTAGTAGTCCAACCCTTGGAGTCAACACTCCATTCAGGCGACCTTGTGAGATATTAAGGGCTTCTAAGGAATAAGGACTCTTCCTTATTGTGCACCCCTTAGAATCTTTGTGAGCGACTGTCTCTGTCTTCCCTTGCGGCATCATGGGCCTCTCGAACTAAGTAATCGTTAACCTACAATTTGAGACACGGTGGAAGTGCTAGTAGGTTGTGTTAGGGATGTTGCCACACCTCTCCCTCAATTTTTGGTTTATGTGCATGGCCCCTTTACTCCTTATGTGAGCCATATTAGCAAGCAATCGTCATCCTGCATCCATCAATGAAACATTGTCATAGATCCATAAACAACATCATAATATAATTGATCATATGTCACATATGCATAAATGAAATAATCAAACCAATAAAATCCACTCTTTGACTCAATCTGGAGTCCAAGGAGGTCCAGTGATGCCATCGGCATCCTCATTCTGTCAAGTGTCCTACACACTCGGGAGAAACTCGTCAATAGCATATGTCAATACATAGATATCAAACAACATAAATCATAATCCATCAACATCATCATAATAATACATAAGCGAAACAAACAACCATAAACTAAAACCATATCACTTGCACGCAAGTGTCCTTAAAGAATAAGTCAATAACATGTGCTCACAAGAGAGGGATGTTACAAAAGAAGAAGAAGATTGGCCCATGAGTCATGAAGAGATCAGAGCTACACTTCAATCACTAAAAGAAACAATAGATGAGTTAGAATGGAGAATCCAAAATCTTGCAAGTAGAGAAACTTTGGTAAAAGGAGAAGGAGGAGGTGAAGGCGGTGGACCTTACGAGCCCCCTTCACCTTCCTCATTATCATCATCAGTTTCTTCTGAAGAAAGTAAACATTCTTCTCATTGAAATAAGTCCTCTAAGAAGACTCACCATAATTTTCCTTTATTAAAATTGGATGTTAAGTTTGAGTTGTCGACCTATAATGAAGAATTAAATGTCAATAAATTGGACAATTGGATCAAGCAAATCAAAGTATATTGCATGGTTCAAAGAATTATGAATGAAGCTACAAATATATCGTTAGTTTTTCTTCAACTAAGTGGAATTGTCTTAATCTGGTGGGAGAGTAAGATGCAAGTTGATATGGTTCAAAAGGGTAAAGTAATCTCTTCTTGGGATAAGTTTACTAAGGCTATCAGAAAACAATTCTATCCACTACCACATACACAGATGGAAATGATTGAGTGGCAACATCTAAGACAGGGTAAAGGATATAATATTCAGGCATATACACTGGAATTCAAAAAGAAGGCATTATCCCTAGGAATTTCGTTGTATACTCATGAAACTCTTATGAAGTATATTAGTGGCATACACTCGTATCTTCGTCACACTATTATAATGTTTATCCCTACTAATATCGACAAGGTGCCAGTACAAACTACACATCTAGAAGCCGGTAAGGGTAATCATGCAGGCAAAGATAATAAGCCATTCAAGTTCAAAAAGAAATTGAAAGGTAAATGGAAGAGTAAGAAATCAGCCATAGTGAAGCAATCTAAGGGAAGACTTACATGTCCCCATTGTAAAATAAAGGGACATGAGGCATCACAGTGTTGGAAGATGCATCCAGAATTACAACCAAATAAATCCAAGGATAAAGGGAAGTAGAAGACTATTGCATCAGCTCATCAAGATCTAGGGTCAGATTCTGGAGGTGAATCCAAGATCATGACCATAGGAAGCAAAGATATATCAGCTATCAGTTCAAATTATTCAGTTCAATCTTCCAAGATGGAAAGTGATATCGATCAGAAGAAAAGGAGCAAGATTTTTCATGTCAGAGTTATAGTCAAATATACAATGGTGGATACTTTATTTGGCAGTGGATCTCAAATAAATCTAATATCTGAAGCAATTTTTAAGAAGTTGGGATTGAAGACGACACCTCACAAAAAGTTATATCCATTAAGTTGGGTGTGTGACAATGTTAAGTTGCAAGTGATAAAGCTATGTAAGATCAGATTTGCAATTACAGCTAAGTTCTTTGACGAGGTTGAGTTAGATATTGTACCTCTTGACATTTGCAGAACTGTATTGGGTAGTCCATATATATTTGACATAAAGGTTGTGTTCTATCGAGAAGAAAACAAATATCACCTTCTCAAGGATGGGATTGAATATATTGTCAGAGCTCATCGCATCAAAACTAATGTTTCTTTAGTGAGCACAAGGAAAATGAAGAGACTCATGAGCACAAGTAAATATTTTGTTCTCATGATAGTGAAATAGAAAGAAGAAGATATAACAGATGCTTTACCAAGTTGTGATCCAAATCATAAACAAGAATTGATCAACATCATATCTAATTATGATGAGTTATTTTAGGAACCTATTGGGTGCCTCTTAAAAGGGAGGTTGAACATGAAATATATTTGCGGCAGGATGCTCCTCTTCCGAACATTGGAATATATTGGTCATCAGTGATCGAGAATGTAGAAATCAAGAAGCAATTTCAGGAGTTGATCGATAAAGGAATCATCATACCAAGCTCCTCTCTGTGTGATTCTCCTATTGTATTGGTTCCAAAGAAAGATGGCACACGGAGAATGTGTATAGATTTTCGATCCCTAAACAATATCACGGTAAAGAACCGTTATCCTCTTCCAAGAATAGATGATCCATTAGATCAGTTAAAAAATGTTATGTATTTCACTAAGTTGGACTTGAGAAGTGGTTACCATCAAATCATAATTGAAGACGCAAACATATCGAAAAGTTCTTTCAAGACCAAGAAAAGCTTGTTCGAATGGTTGGTTATGTCATTTGGGTTATGTAACGCACCAGCAACATTCATGATAGTGATGAATGATGTGTTCAGACCCTATATAGTAGATTTTTTTATTTTCTATTTAGACGACATATTGATCTTCAGTCAAACATGGGAAGATCATTTGATCCATGCCAAGAAATTTTTTGAACTTTTGGAGAAGAAGAAGTTGTATGTCTAAATGTGAATTTGGAAAAACTTCTCTGGTATATTTGGGTTACATTGTAGGAAATGATCAGTTGAAAATAGATCCTACAAAAGTAGAAGTCATTGTGAAATGGCCCAATCCAACTATTTCCACCAAATTCAGGAACTTCTTAGTGTTAGAAAAGTAGGTGTGCTCGTTTAAACATAGACAATATAGCAATATTGTCACCCAACCATAGGCTGAATCCACCCCCGAGCACCTTAACCTTGACAGAGAATAATTCTAGAAGCAAACCCTACGCCTAATAGTCAATCAATGTAGCGTACCTCTCTCCGGAGATATTGCACAAGGAATAAAATCTAAACCATAACCAAGAGAAAGTCCAAGCCTAAAACAGAAAATACAAGTTGCAATAGTTGCAGCTGCAGCTACTCTCCAGACTTGCGCACTTACTAAATTTATGCAGTGCGCACTAGATTTCTGCAGTTGTGAGTTGTATGTGTACAAATGAGCTCTGGCATCATGTATTTATACTGCTCTTTCTTAGCTTTTTGGGTCGACTTCACTTTCTGGAGGCTAAAGACTCAACATTAAATTATTTTCTTTAGTCGACTTGTCTTCTAGGTTATATCCAATGATTTAGGGTTTCTTCTTGCTTCCCAGAATATTATATTCTTGTCAAGGTTACATGTGGAGGTTAATACCTCCCGCAGATACCATAATATTAACACTCCCTCCTAGCTAGGGATTTATTGAAGGAAATGGTCTTGAGCACAAACATATCATTCAACTGGTAGCATCATCATAGCCACTTAGACTATCTCATGATTAAATCTCGAGCACCATCATCACTATCAGTATCATCTGACAGCATCAATTGCATCATCTCTTTAAGGAATACTCCATCTGAGTAATGATGTTGATTAACTCACTCACTCCACAGAGTGATACAAGAACTATTCTTCTAATCCGTACATATGTCTTAGAAGAATAATTGTTCCAACATATGTTGGAATCCACTCCATGGGATACAAGGACTATTCTTCTAATCCGAACATACGTCCTAGAAGAATAACTATCCTGGACCATACATTGACTATCCATCTAGATGGTAATCATTTTCAACACTATTGATAGTCTTCATGGCAATTAGAACAATTCCATTCAATAGAACACAATTGTGTCTATCCATAGTAGTACAAAAATATTATCCAATGGTACACAACCACACCAAGTAGCACACGGCTACTTGATAAGTGACACAGAGTCACAAACAGTGGAACACATCCAACACAGTGGCATACAGCTACTGTCCAGAGACATACAGTCTCCATAGTGATGATATCATCCGATATCAACCTATATAAAAATATCATGATACAAATTGAATCATATGATCCAATCTTCCACTCACATTTGTGAGATCTGGAAGAGCATATGCCCTCGGAAGGTAAAACATCATCCATGGGCTATCTAGACTATTCTTCTCAAACATATAAGAATCATTTTCCTTGATTTATGAGCCTAGACTATTCACCTAACTGGGCCATTCCTTCGACACTAATCATAGTGCAACCTTGAGAGAATGAGTCTGCCCTAGGGAAATCCTGTCCCTAATTGTTGAACATGGACCATTCACCTAACTGGGCCATTCTTCCGGCACTAATCATAGTGCAACATACAGAGAATGAGTCTGCCCTAAGGAATGACTGTCCGAATCATTTCCTGAGGAAATGATTGTCATGCACCAACCTCCAAAATGGACCATTATTTGAAACAGCTCACAAATGTAAACTTCGAAAGAATGATTGCCTGGTGATGCAAACCATTCTACTTGATCACTACTCAGAGTGACTGCCAAGAAGAATGATTGTCCTAGACCATTCCCCCACACTGGACACAAGGGGAATCGTTGTCTATGGTACATCAGCAATCTATTGAACCATTTTCATTATGAAAATGATTGTCCGATCTGGACCATTTTCCGAACTAGAAAATGTTTGTCCGTCAGAAATCTCAAACCACTTTCTGAACTGGAAAGGAACTGTTCATATTGGACCATTTTTTGAACTGAAAAATGACTATCCATAAATCAATAACAGAGCAGTGCTCCCTCCCAACCTGGGAGTAATCTCTTCCTTTTTCAATAAGGAAGTCGTCTCCACGAGCCCCAACTTGTTTCTTAAGTATGCAAACTTTTCATATTGGATAGAGGCTTTACCAAAATATTTGTTATCTTCTCATCTGTGGAAATATATTAGAGAACCACTTCTCTTTTTTGGACTTCATCATGGAGAATATAATGCTTGACCTCAATGTACTTCGGTCTGTCATGGAACACTAGTTTTCTCTGAAGGCTTCATATAGCTCTGATCATTACAATATATCATGGTCGAGTTCAGCACTTTTGTTTCCTACTAGCTCATGACATTGTGGCAAAGCTCAAACTGAAACATATCCAAGTATCACTTCTTATGTCATCGTGAGAGTTTTTCATGGATTAGAAATCCATCATCTTGGACTTCTGAGTAACTATTCTAATACGCTATCTTTGTTATATAAATTTTTCACCACGCTTTTGTTGTATATGAGATACTATGCATCAGGTTGTTTGAATCCATACAAGGTCTTATTATATCTGCATACATGGGTCTCTTCCTGGTATAAGCTTCTTTCTCACTTGCTTTATTTGGGAAGAACAATCTTTTACATGTAAATTCCAATCCATGGATACTCTTGAGTTGTCGTTATAGTTTTTCTCCCTCCTTATGGAAGAACCTTTGAATCTTGCAATGCTTCCATTCACAAGTATTTTTCACATTTTCTTACATACATTGTTCTTTATCAAAATTTCCATTTCTTCTGCTTGATTGCTTCTAGTGGGTTCAAATCAAGCCATTAGTCTTATGATTCTCGGTATAATAACTGGTTGTTCTAGATTTTCTTTCTTTCTTGGAATCTTCATGTTCTTCCTCGTGTTTCTCTTTAGCTCTTGGGTCCGTGGAGTCTTCTATAGATTCCATTCCATGAAGATTCAAATTCTTCCTTTCATCATAGGATCATGGATGTAGATGGAAAACTAAGGATACTTTAAGGCTTCTTTTCGAAGAAGACTTCTTCTGAACACGTGTTGCTTATCATGGCTGCTACTTTCAATGGGAACATGGATATATACTTCATAATCCTCAATGGATCATATCATTTAGGATTAGTTCCCTCCTAATCCTTGTTTCATGTATGAATGCATGCTCTTCTTTTTGGAATTCTACAATCAGCTCCCTCTATCTAAGAGAGTATGTGCTTCCATCTGCATCCTTATTGCCTTCTGCAAAGTGTCACAGGGATTTTTCTAATTTCCTCTTGATTGTTGACTTCTTTCTGTTTTGAATTCTTCTGGGTCTCTTCAAGTTTGATTCGGATTTCGACTTATCTGGCAGTTGTTACTTATATAATAGCTTCCACATGAATTGTTACCAAGGATTGTCAATGTACTTCATCTTTTCATATACATTACTTGACTAGTAATCATCGTAATAGTAATCCTTATCTTGTTATTCTTCCATAGGCTTTGTTTCACTAACCATCTTATCTTATAAGAAATATATATATACATGAACTATGTAAACATGGTATGTACAAGGACTATGTTACAGAAGAATATTGTTACCTTGACTAGAAGAAGAAATTTGCTTCATCTTGTTTGACTTTCTTTGAGGGTTCCTTTTCTTCGGCAACTGTTGCTTTGTGTGTTTCCTTCCTTTTCTTTCACTCGCGACAGTAATTCTTGTAGTGACCATATTTTCAACAGTTGAAGCATTTTATTTTTGACATATCCTTCTCTTGATTTGGTTTCTTCCTTGAGTCAAACTTCTTCTTATTCCTAAATTTCTTGAACTTTGTTGTGTAAGCTTGATCATCATCTTTCCTTTTGAATTTCTCTTTTGCACTAATCCTTGATTCTTCTTGTGCACAGCAAGTCCAAAGTTATTCAAATGTGGGATACTCCTTTCTTATGTTCATGCTTGCAGAAAATGCATCCCATGTCTTTGGAAGGCCATTGAGTACTATATTTACCAGTTCCTTCTCTGAAATGATTTCTTCAGTAGCTTGTAGTTGATCTCTTAACTAAGAGATTCTCACAAGGTATGATGTTATGTTGTCATCATCATTCATTTTCATGTCACGGATCTCATTCTTCGGACTCATTACTTGTCCAATGTTTCTGACTGAGAAGAGGTTAGTTAGGGCATCGTACATCTTCTTAGATGAGTCAAAATAAGAGATGTATGGTATAAAGTGGTATTTTACAGAGTCCACTATGATACTCATGGCATTGATGTCACTGTCCTTCAACTTCTCCATAATTGCAATGTTATGAGGTTCGTTCTATTTTCCTTCTTCAAACTGTGGTTCCACGATCTTTCCTTTCACGATATCCAACACTTTATTATCGGCAAGGATGAGGTCAATCCTTGTCTTCCATGATATGAAGTTAGAATCCCCTTCTAACTTGTTTTCTGACTTCATAGAGTAAGTCATGACTGCTTTGACTTGGTCAACCTTTGACTTTGATCAAAAACTCAAACTTGACGTCTTAGCTTGCTAAGAGTACCAGGAGGTGCGCTAGGTTAAGACACATTGGGATATCTAGAAATTAGGTCAATCTCTTCACTTAGGGTGCCTCAACAAGAGGGTTAGGGTTTCGTTGTTGCAGCAAAAACTTTGACTGCAACTACAACTGTAACTGAGCAAATCCTCCCAATCTATCTTTCAGTTGTTAGACTTTCTGAAGATAGTGTGGGCCCATAACCTGTTAGAAAAGTAGGTGTGCTCATTTAACCATAGACAATATAGAAATGTTGTCACCCAACCATAGGTCGAAGCCACCCCCGAGCACCTTAACCTTGACAGAGAATAATTATAGAAGAAAACCCTAGGACTAACAGCCAATCAATGTAGCATACCTCTCTCTAGAGCTAGCGTACAATGAAGAAATTCCATACCATAACCAAGAGAAAGTCCAAACCTAAAACCAAAAATACAAGTTGCAGTAGTTGCAGCTGCAGCTACTCTCCAGACTTGCGCACTTACTAAATTTATGCAGTGCACACTAGATTGTTGCAGTTGTGAGTTGTATGTGTACAAATGAGCTCTAGCATCTTGTATTTATACTGCTCTTTCTTAGTTGTCTGGGCCGATTTCTCTTTCTGGAGGCTAAAGACTCAATATTAAATTATTTTCTTTAGTCAACTTGTCTTTTAGGGTTATATCCAATGCTTTAGGGTTTCTTCTTGCTTCCTGAAATATTCTATTCTTGTCAGGGTTACATGTGGAGGTTAATACCTCTTGCAGCTACCATAATATCAACACTTAGGAGCAGTACAGTACTGGAGGAAATTCATTGTTAATTTATCATACATAGCAGCACTTCTACATGCATTAACGAGTGCTAAAAAGGTATTTCAACGGGGAGGTAAGCAGCAAAAAGCCTTCAAGACATTCAAGGAAAAGATAAGCACCACACTAGTTCTAGCATTTCCAAATCTACAAAAGCCTTTTGAAATTCAAACCGATGCAAGAGGATATGCCACGGGCGCAGTCTTGATGCAACAAGGTAAACCTATATGTTATCATTCTGAGACTTTCACTCAAGTTGTGATTAACTATCCAACATATGATGAGGAATTGTATGGGTTGGTTCAAAGTGTAAAGAAATGGAATCATTACTTAATGGGAAAGGAGACAATCATTCATATAGATCATCATCCATTACAAAATTTGCAATCACAAACCAAGCTACAACAATCACGACACTTTAGGTTGATGGGTTTTCTACAGCAGTTTCATTTGGTAATCAAGTATAAGAAGGGTATTCATAATAAGGTTGCAGGTATGTTATCAAAACTAGTAATTAATGCATCGAAAATACTCAGGTATAATCTTTTAGCACATAAAAGCTATGCAGAACAATATGCTAGGGGTGATTATTTTAAAGAAGTATATCATGCATTAACTCACAGAAATTAGCATTCAGACTATTATATGCATGACAATTTATTATATAATCTTGGAAAATTATGTATACCAGGAGATGAAAGAGTAAATGTAATCAGAGAAGCTCATACATCTCTCATCTCTGGTCATTTTGGAGTTGGTAATACAGTTGCACAATTACAAAGGTATTGTTATTAGCCTCGGATGAACGAGACAGTTTCCAAGTATATCAAAGGGTGTGTCATGTGTGCCAAAAGTAAGCCTAACAACATAAATTTGGGGTTATATACACCACTTTCGGTACCTTCACAGACATGGGAAAGTATCTCCATGGACTTTGTAGGGGGTTTTCCGATTTCCAGGACAGGTCATAATTATCTATATGTTGTGGTCGACAAATTCAGCAAGATGTGTGTTCTAATGCCATGCAGGAAACAGGTCACAGCTGAACATACAGCACAGATGTTCTTTGCTAATGTATGGGTTCATTTTGGACTTCCTAC
This sequence comes from Picea engelmannii, assembly GCA_009831015.1. Lineage (NCBI taxonomy): Eukaryota > Viridiplantae > Streptophyta > Pinopsida > Pinales > Pinaceae > Picea > Picea engelmannii. Next base: position 1,211,005 of record ML778127.1, read on the forward strand.
ATCTATAATATTAGATCGAGACTCTCACTTTCTGGGAAATTTTTAGTCTCATTTATGGGAGCTATGGACACTAAGTTGAAGAAGAGCACAGTTTTTCATCCATAGACAAAGGGAGTGAACAGAACAGTGGTACATCTACTTCGAGGATACTGCAACAAGCATCCTAAATTATGGGATGAACAGTTTCCTTATATCCAGCATGCCTATAATCATGTCATGCATTCGTCTACTTGGAAAAATCCTTTTGAATTATGTTGGGGGTACTTGCCTAAATAACCTATGGAATTTGATTTTGGAGAAGTAGGTAAAGAAGATGGTAGGATGATACAGATAAAGCTAAAAGGTTCATCTGAAAGATTCAACTGGTACATCAAGTAGTACAAGAGCAATTGGAGAAAAGACAAGCCAAGTATAAGTCAAGGCATGACAAACATCGGGTTGATCATCAATTTGAAGTCAGTGATCAAGTATGGTTGCATAACAGCAAGGATAGAATGAAAGGTGAAGGTAAAAATCTAAGGCCAATACGATATGGTCCATTCAAGATCTTAGAGAATATTGGTACTAATTCCTTTCATTTAGATCTACTAGCCTACATGCAAATGTAGTCAGTGGTAAATGTTGAGAACTTGAAACTTTACGAGCCTCCTATGATTATGCATGAAGATGAAAGCATTCAAGTTCTAGCAGTCGATGATTTTTCTCCTGAATATTTGGACGAGCTACAGGAATATGTCATTCTCGACAGAAGGATCAGAACTTCATAACAAGGTGATGTTGAATATCTTCGAGTTGGTCTAAAAGGGGTAAAACCAAATAAAGCCAAAAGGATGGAGATCGGAAGGGTGGGGGAACTCTACCCTCGCCTAGTTTCTGAATAAACTTTTGGAGGTCCAAAAGTCTTCCAATGGGGAGGAATGATCCAGGAGGATCCGGGAATGATCATAGAGGTCCAGAAAGATCTGGAACATCCACAGAGGTCTAGAATGGTTCAGAAATGCTCAAACTTCAAAGGCTTCAAATCATCCCTAAAATTCCATCAATGCGTAGAGCTCGTCATCAGCTTTCCAACGGCACAAATGGCTCGTCAAATGGAGCTCGTATGCAAACGTTATCAACGATCAAATTTCCAGTCAAACCTAGTCAAAGGTCAAAGTACAGGACAAATAAAGAAGTGACACGTGTCACCACTGTAGGGGTGATATGTGGCACATAATTGTCAATTTTCTGGGAAAGGTACAATCCAACTACATATTGGCAAGTAGTTCAATCGCATGATGACAAGTGGCTCCAATCATAGTTTGACATGTGGCATTGAAAGAGCCAATGAAAGCTCAGAACGTGGCGACCCCTCATTGGCCAATATTGATTTGGTTATATAAAAATTATATGGAGTCAATGGGATTTGACCCCATGACCTCCAAAGCCAACAAAGGCCTTCACATAAGGCTCCACACCAACCCGCCACCACATCATCTTTGTTAAGCATATGGCATATTAAATATTTAAAATGGCGTAAAGTTATATATGGGTGCCAAAGGGCCAAGGGATTAAACCCTCGACCCTTGGCCTCATTACATATCATATGATCCATACCTTGTGGAGGGAGCTCAACATGTAATCCGGCAGTTGTTTAAATTATATACTATGTATAGTATATACTATATAGTTTATCCATTGCAAAACATAACCATATATTACCAAAGATTGAAGTTTTATGTTATGGTTCATAACTATATACTAAAGTTTCGGGTGGTTAAACTATTTACTTGTTATGTATGGTAAAAGGTTGTGGTCGGTGGGAATAGAACTCGTGACCCACCAGCCAAATCAAACAACTTAACAACAACACCATAACCGACTCTCATATAGTTGGGATTTAGTTACAAGACCCCAACGAATTATGATTAATGTCAACCTAAAATTTCGGAAATTGGTTAAGAGGGGTGGCCTATTTAATGGCATGCAACCCAAGGCAAAAACACAACATTTTTTTTTTTGCATATTTTAGTCTCGTAAAGCATGACAAGAGTATGAAAGGTACAAGGTACACTGTAAAACGTGTTGGGGTCACCTTGACGGAATTTCAAGTATTTTATATCATTTTTGCACGTTTTTTTGCCAAGAACTCAACGGTGCACTTTGTTTCTGCATTTGAGCAACATGTAAAAAGTTCATTGTTAAACGCAAACATTTGAGCATTAATAAAATAAGTCTCTATTGGAAGTGGACCCGGAGAGGTAGCCCAAATTGGGTGAACTTTTCCAACTTGTGTATGTGATTATATTATTGTTGTTCATTCAAGTTCATTTATTTGCAAGTCATTTATCATTAAAGTGGAATTGGCTAGATAAATATTTCACATGTAATTGCAAAACTTTCAAGCGATCATTTTATTTTGAAGATCAAGTAGATGTATATGTGTATTTTAAATTATCAACATCTAAGGATTTTTTGGATTAGTAATAGAGCCTTGCTCATCCAATATTAGATTATGAGATTGTAAATATGTCTAAACATTCTATCATTTTCTATGTGGCTCAATGTACTCTTATATCGTGACGAAGGAATGTCATGAAAAGTGACTATCCATGTAGTGTATGTATGAAACAATTAGTAGTCCCAAGGGCCAAACCTTGAATGTAAAATTAATGACTAGATTATTTTTCCCTTGCTATGAAATATAATCCTCTATTAGATTAAATTTTATTTTTGGTCTCAATTGATGTCATAGATGGTTGTCTCAGTGTCATATATGGTTGTCTCGGGGAGGTAGATTGGTGCTAGTAAAATCAGTGTTGGAAAATATGCATATTTACTATATCTTAGAAGGAATACATCTAGTTGAATGGACAAAGATTGCTAAACCAAAAGAAGATGGAGGTTGGGGGATGAATTCCTTCTAAGATCTTATTTTCCATCCATTATATATATATATATATAGGAAAAAATATCTTAGAAGGAATACATTTGGTTAAATGGAAAAGATTGCTAAACCAAAAGAAGATGGAGGTTGGGGGATGAAGAACATCTATGTTTTTAGGCAGGCATAGCAGCAAAAAGTCTTTGGAGACTCTTATTCAATGATTTCCTATGGGGGAAAGTGATGAAATTGAAATATATGAGTGGAAGGTAATTGAAGAATGGATAAGGAAAGAAAGAAAAGGGGCAAAGGGGGGCTCAATTGTATGTAAGGCAATGCTCAAAGCTTTTCCATTAGTTTCCAAATTATTTGC
>ML778127.1:1231174-1273096 GCA_009831015.1 Picea engelmannii
TAAAGCCCATAGTGATGTGGGCAAGGACAACTATGGGTTCCTTAGGGTTAAGCTTAATGCTGTGTTTAGACTGGTCCTTTCCATTTTTGAAGAGTTTGGATTATTTTGTTTATTTTTTGAAGGTTTCTCTTTGGTTCTAATTACTTAATTGGAAATACGAAAAATAAAGGGAACACTATTTCTTGAGCTTAGTGTGGGAGAATTAATTAATAACCAATTTACATAACATTCTTTTTTCCATAATATAAATATATAAGTGGTAGATTGCTTAGACGTATTTACAATCTCATAATCCAATACTGGATCGATAATATTGAGTTACATATAGTCTTGAGGAACTTTTGAAGAGTATATAGAGAATATAGGCCGGCTTTGGAAACAACCATGAGAGATCTAGAACTTTTAGGGCATCCCTTTTTCTTGTAGGATTACACTCAAAGAGATGGAAGTTTGTTATTTAATAAATTGAGAAAAAAGTGACTAATTGGATTATGAAGTCCATGTTGCTAACAATTTTTGTTCTTACTATTATTATTGTTCTCTTAGTTGTATATTTTAGCAGAGTACAAAATATTTTACTATCCTTCTTTGGGCTAATTTTGAAGGCAAAAGAGATTTGTTTTTCCATGAAAAAAATATTATATTTGATATTTCAAAGGTGAAACAAAAGATACATCATCTAGCCATTATGGCTAAAAGAGAAGAGTTTTAGCCTTCATCGTACAATCCTTTGAGTACTATTTAGTCATCCGAATATGGAAATCCTCTAGGATTTTGTACCACCCATTCCAATGCAAACTTATTGGGCTGAGACCATCATAAAAAACTTACTTCAATCATTACTAATAGAAACAAACTAAAGGATCTAAACTAGGAATTAGAAGAGAGACTTCACAGTCTCTGAAATTAAAGCACCATCCCTGAACTCTTGCTTAGAAAGGAACCCCTCCTAAAAAGACAACACATCCTTAGATAATTGATTTTCTTGAGTGTTTAATTCTCTAAACATGTGCATGCAAGGGATATTTTCAAACATCCCTTTTACCTCTGGGACCTTATTCATGATTGGAGTAAGGACCATGTTTAGTATCCTGTATCTTTCATTTTCCCAATCCATCAACAACTTGGAGTTTCCCATCACTTGAAGATTTCCTATACCTTTATTTGTAGTTGCTTTTAAGAGAATTCACAAGGCACAAAAATTATCTCTTTGATTTGATCCTTGTCCAATACCATATTTAATAGAAAAGAATGAGATTGTTTAATAAAAGCAGAGACCCATATCCATAGATACCTAGAGTTCCTTGACTTGTTCCGTCAAAAAATCCCCAAGCTATATCTTGGTTTATAACAATCTCAACGAGGATCATGGGAGATTTTGTGATTTGGGGTTTCCAGTTGCCTACATAAGAGAATTTAATCATATGAGAAACTTGGCCTGGAGACAACACTTTCCCTTCAAAAATAATTTCTTCTTGGTTAACCATAGACCCCACAACACAAAACAAGGCATAGCTTTGTGACTCACATTGACTTGTAAAAATACCAACTCTGAAAGCAAGGCACTAGAGAATCTTTATCCCACTTCTTCTTTCCATTCAAAAACTTAAAAAATTCAAAATTTCATTCCAAACTAATTTTGAAAAAGAAAAGTGAACAAAAAGATGATCAGTGGATTCACTATTGGCTTTGCAAAACACACATCAATCAAGCCCAATCCAAATTGTTTTTTTTTTTTTTTTTTTCCATTATCCTAGGTTAGGATATTGTTAGCTAATGCTACCCAAATAAATATTCTCATTTTGAGAGGGTTATCGAGCTTCCAATCAACCTTCCACCACTAGATCCCCCTTCCCCGCCCTCATATCTTCTTCCATTTTGGATTTGTAGCCTAGTTTTTCTATCAAGACCCCTATCGTTTTGTTTGTTGATCATTTGAGCTCATCAATATGGCCAAAGAGCTTAATGAAAATGTGATTTACACACAACAAATAAGGTCCATTTGTTTCCATGTCACTCTGCAAACTTAATTCCTTAGCTAATTTCCAATCCTAAAAAAAACCTTCTACTATTCATGGCCTCACAACATCTTTAAGCTTAAAAATTCCCATATTATGTGGCTTAGACAATAAGGGAATTGAAAGTTTATAACTGCCATGACATCCAATCCAAGGTCTACGACAACTTGAATTTTGTTTCCTTTTCAAATTTCCCATGCAAATAATTTGGAAACTAATGGAAAAGCTTTGAGCATTGCCTTACATACAATTGAGCCCCCCTTTGCCCCTTTTCTTTCTTTCCTTATCCATTCTTCAATTACCTTCCACTCATATATTTCAATTTCATCACTTTCCCCCATAGGAAATCATTGAATAAGAGTCTCCAAAGACTTTTTGCTGCTATGCCTGCCTAAAAACATAGATGTTCTTCATCCCCCAACCTCCATCTTCTTTTGGTTTAGCAATCTTTTCCATTTAACCAAATGTATTCCTTCTAAGATATTTTTTCCTATATATATATATATATAATGGATGGAAAATAAGATCTTAGAAGGAATTCATCCCCCAACCTCCATCTTCTTTTGGTTTAGCAATCTTTGTCCATTCAACTAGATGTATTCCTTCTAAGATATAGTAAATATGCATATTTTCCAACACTGATTTTACTAGCACCAATCTACCTCCCCGAGACAACCATATATGACACTGAGACAACCATCTATGACATCAATTGAGACCAAAAATAAAATTTAATCTAATAGAGGATTATATTTCATAGCAAGGGAAAAATAATCTAGTCATTAATTTTACATTCAAGGTTTGGCCCTTGGGACTACTAATTGTTTCATACATACACTACATGGATAGTCACTTTTCATGACATTCCTTCGTCACGATATAAGAGTACATTGAGCCACATAGAAAATGATAGAATGTTTAGACATATTTACAATCTCATAATCTAATATTGGATGAGCAAGGCTCTATTACTAATCCAAAAAATCCTTAGATGTTGATAATTTAAAATACACATATACATCTACTTGATCTTCAAAATAAAATGATCGCTTGAAAGTTTTGCAATTACATGTGAAATATTTATCTAGCCAATTCCACTTTAATGATAAATGACTTGCAAATAAATGAACTTGAATGAACAACAATAATATAATCACATACACAAGTTGGAAAAGTTCACCCAATTTGGGCTACCTCTCCGGGTCCACTTCCAATAGAGACTTATTTTATTAATGCTCAAATGTTTGCGTTTAACAATGAACTTTTTACATGTTGCTCAAATGCAGAAACAAAGTGCACCGTTGAGTTCTTGGCAAAAAAACGTGCAAAAATGATATAAAATACTTGAAATTCCGTCAAGGTGACCCCAACACGTTTTACAGTGTACCTTGTACCTTTCATACTCTTGTCATGCTTTACGAGACTAAAATATGCAAAAAAAAAAATGTTGTGTTTTTGCCTTGGGTTGCATGCCATTAAATAGGCCACCCCTCTTAACCAATTTCCGAAATTTTAGGTTGACATTAATCATAATTCGTTGGGGTCTTGTAACTAAATCCCAACTATATGAGAGTCGGTTATGGTGTTGTTGTTAAGTTGTTTGATTTGGCTGGTGGGTCACGAGTTCTATTCCCACCGACCACAACCTTTTACCATACATAACAAGTAAATAGTTTAACCACCCGAAACTTTAGTATATAGTTATGAACCATAACATAAAACTTCAATCTTTGGTAATATATGGTTATGTTTTGCAATGGATAAACTATATAGTATATACTATACATAGTATATAATTTAAACAACTGCCGGATTACATGTTGAGCTCCCTCCACAAGGTATGGATCATATGATATGTAATGAGGCCAAGGGTCGAGGGTTTAATCCCTTGGCCCTTTGGCACCCATATATAACTTTACGCCATTTTAAATATTTAATATGCCATATGCTTAACAAAGATGATGTGGTGGCGGGTTGGTGTGGAGCCTTATGTGAAGGCCTTTGTTGGCTTTGGAGGTCATGGGGTCAAATCCCATTGACTCCATATAATTTTTATATAACCAAATCAATATTGGCCAATGAGGGGTCGCCACGTTCTGAGCTTTCATTGGCTCTTTCAATGCCACATGTCAAACTATGATTGGAGCCACTTGTCATCATGCGATTGAACTACTTGCCAATATGTAGTTGGATTGTACCTTTCCCAGAAAATTGACAATTATGTGCCACATATCACCCCTACAGTGGTGACACGTGTCACTTCTTTATTTGTCCTGTACTTTGACCTTTGACTAGGTTTGACTGGAAATTTGATCGTTGATAACGTTTGCATACGAGCTCCATTTGACGAGCCATTTGTGCCGTTGGAAAGCTGATGACGAGCTCTACGCATTGATGGAATTTTAGGGATGATTTGAAGCCTTTGAAGTTTGAGCATTTCTGAACCATTCTAGACCTCTGTGGATGTTCCAGATCTTTCTGGACCTCTATGATCATTCCCGGATCCTCCTGGATCATTCCTCCCCATTGGAAGACTTTTGGACCTCCAAAAGTTTATTCAGAAACTAGGCGAGGGTAGAGTTCCCCCACCCTTCCGATCTCCATCCTTTTGGCTTTATTTGGTTTTACCCCTTTTAGACCAACTCGAAGATATTCAACATCACCTTGTTATGAAGTTCTGATCCTTCTGTCGAGAATGACATATTCCTGTAGCTCGTCCAAATATTCAGGAGAAAAATCATCGACTGCTAGAACTTGAATGCTTTCATCTTCATGCATAATCATAGGAGGCTCGTAAAGTTTCAAGTTCTCAACATTTACCACTGACTACATTTGCATGTAGGCTAGTAGATCTAAATGAAAGGAATTAGTACCAATATTCTCTAAGATCTTGAATGGACCATATCGTATTGGCCTTAGATTTTTACCTTCACCTTTCATTCTATCCTTGCTGTTATGCAACCATACTTGATCACTGACTTCAAATTGATGATCAACCCGATGTTTGTCATGCCTTGACTTATACTTGGCTTGTCTTTTCTCCAATTGCTCTTGTACTACTTGATGTACCAGTTGAATCTTTCAGATGAACCTTTTAGCTTTATCTGTATCATCCTACCATCTTCTTTACCTACTTCTCCAAAATCAAATTCCATAGGTTATTTAGGCAAGTACCCCCAACATAATTCAAAAGGATTTTTCCAAGTAGACGAATGCATGACATGATTATAGGCATGCTGGATATAAGGAAACTGTTCATCCCATAATTTAGGATGCTTGTTGCAGTATCCTCGAAGTAGATGTACCACTGTTCTGTTCACTCCCTTTGTCTATGGATGAAAAACTGTGCTCTTCTTCAACTTAGTGTCCATAGCTCCCATAAATGAGACTAAAAATTTCCCAGAAAGTGAGAGTCTCGATCTAATATTATAGATGTAGGAAGTCCAAAATGAACCCATACATTAGCAAAGAACATCTGTGCTGTATGTTCAGCTGTGACCTGTTTCCTGCATGGCATTAGAACACACATCTTGCTGAATTTGTCGACCACAACATATAGATAATTATGACCTGTCCTGGAAATCGGAAAACCCCCTACAAAGTCCATGGAGATACTTTCCCATGTCTGTGAAGGTACCGAAAGTGGTGTATATAACCCCAAATTTATGTTGTTAGGCTTACTTTTGGCACACATGACACACCCTTTGATATACTTGGAAACTGTCTCGTTCATCCGAGGCTAATAACAATACCTTTGTAATTGTGCAACTGTATTACCAACTCCAAAATGACCAGAGATGAGAGATGTATGAGCTTCTCTGATTACATTTACTCTTTCATCTCCTGGTATACATAATTTTCCAAGATTATATAATAAATTGTCATGCATATAATAGTCTGAATGCTAATTTCTGTGAGTTAATGCATGATATACTTCTTTAAAATAATCACCCCTAGCATATTGTTCTGCATAGCTTTTATGTGCTAAAAGATTATACCTGAGTATTTTCGATGCATTAATTACTAGTTTTGATAACATACCTGCAACCTTATTATGAATACCCTTCTTATACTTGATTACCAAATGAAACTGCTGTAGAAAACCCATCAACCTAAAGTGTCGTGATTGTTGTAGCTTGGTTTGTGATTGCAAATTTTGTAATGGATGATGATCTATATGAATGATTGTCTCCTTTCCCATTAAGTAATGATTCCATTTCTTTACACTTTGAACCAACCCATACAATTCCTCATCATATGTTGGATAGTTAATCACAACTTGAGTGAAAGTCTCAGAATGATAACATATAGGTTTACCTTGTTGCATCAAGACTGCGCCCGTGGCATATCCTCTTGCATCGGTTTGAATTTCAAAAGGCTTTTGTAGATTTGGAAATGCTAGAACTAGTGTGGTGCTTATCTTTTCCTTGAATGTCTTGAAGGCTTTTTGCTGCTTACCTCCCCGTTGAAATACCTTTTTAGCACTCGTTAATGCATGTAGAAGTGCTGCTATGTATGATAAATTAACAATGAATTTCCTCCAGTACTGTACTGCTCCTAAGTGTTGATATTATGGTAGCTGCAAGAGGTATTAACCTCCACATGTAACCCTGACAAGAATAGAATATTTCAGGAAGCAAGAAGAAACCCTAAAGCATTGGATATAACCCTAAAAGACAAGTTGACTAAAGAAAATAATTTAATATTGAGTCTTTAGCCTCCAGAAAGAGAAATCGGCCCAGACAACTAAGAAAGAGCAGTATAAATACAAGATGCTAGAGCTCATTTGTACACATACAACTCACAACTGCAACAATCTAGTGTGCACTGCATAAATTTAGTAAGTGCGCAAGTCTGGAGAGTAGCTGCAGCTGCAACTACTGCAACTTGTATTTTTGGTTTTAGGTTTGGACTTTCTCTTGGTTATGGTATGGAATTTCTTCATTGTACGCTAGCTCTAGAGAGAGGTATGCTACATTGATTGGCTGTTAGTCCTAGGGTTTTCTTCTATAATTATTCTCTGTCAAGGTTAAGGTGCTCGGGGGTGGCTTCGACCTATGGTTGGGTGACAACATTTCTATATTGTCTATGGTTAAATGAGCACACCTACTTTTCTAACAGGTTATGGGCCCACACTATCTTCAGAAAGTCTAACAACTGAAAGATAGATTGGGAGGATTTGCTCAGTTACAGTTGTAGTTGCAGTCAAAGTTTTTGCTGCAACAACGAAACCCTAACCCTCTTGTTGAGGCACCCTAAGTGAAGAGATTGACCTAATTTCTAGATATCCCAATGCGTCTTAACCTAGCGCACCTCTTGGTACTCTTATCAAGCTAAGACATCAAGTTTGAGTTTTTGATCAAAGTCAAAGGTTGACCAAGTCAAAGCAGTCATGACTTACTCTATGAAGTCAGAAAACACGTTAGAAGGGGATTCTAACTTCAGATCATGGAAGACAAGGATTGATCTCATCCTTGCCGAGAATAAAGTGTTGGATATCGTGAAAGGAAAGACCGTGGAACCACAGTTTGAAGAAGGAAAAGAGAACGAATCAGGACATTGCAATTATGGAGAATTTCAAGGACAATGACATCAATGCCATGAGTATCATAGTGGACTCTGTAAAATACCACTTTATACCATACATCTCTTATTTTGACTCATCTAAGAAGATGTACGATGCCCTAACTAACCTCTTCTCAGTCAGAAACACTGGACAAGTAATGAGTCCGAAGAATGAGATCTGTGACGTGAAAATGAATGATGATGACAACATAACATCATACCTTGTGAGAATCTCTCAGTTAAGATATCAACTACAAGCTACTGAAGAAATCATTTCAGAGAAGGAACTGGTAAATATAGTACTCAATGGCCTTCCAAAGACATGGGATGCATTTGCCGCAAGCATGAACATAAGAAAGGAGTATCCCACATTTTAATAACTTTGGACTTGCTGTGCACAAGAAGAATCAAGGATTAGTGCAAAAGATAAATTCCAAAGGAAAGATGATGATCGAGCTTACACAACAAAGTTCAAGAAATTCAGGAATAAGAAGAAGTTTGACTCAAGGAAGAAACCAAATCAAGAGAAGGATATGTCAAAAACAAAATGCTTCAACTGTCGAAAATATGGTCACTACAAGAATTACTGTCGCAAGTGAAAGAAAAGGAAGGAAACACACAAAGCAACAGTTGCCGAAGAAAAGGAACCCTCAAAGAAAGTCAAATAAGATGAAACAGATTTCTTCTTCTAGTCAAGGTAGCAATCTTCTTCTATAACATAGTCCTTGTACATACCATGTTCACATAGTTCATGTATATATATATTTCTTATAAGATAAGATGGTTAGTGAAACAAAACCTATGGAAGAATAACAAGATAAGGATTACTATTACGATGATTACTAGTCAAGTAATGTATATGAAAAGATGAAGTACATTGACAATCCTTGGTAACAATTCATGTAGAAGCTATTATATAAGTAACAACTGCCAGATAAGCGGAAATCCAAATCAAACTTGAAGAGACCCAGAAGAAGTCAAAACAGAAAGAAGTCAACAATCAAGAGGAAATTAGAAAAATCCCTATGACACTTTGCAGAAGGCAATACAGATGCAGACGAAAGCACAAACTCTCTTAGATAGAGGGAGCTGATTATAGAATTCCAAAAAGAAGAGTATGCATTCATACATGAAACAAGGATTAGGAGGTAACTAATCGTAAATGATATGATCCATTGAGGAATATGAAGTATATATCCATGTTCCCATTGAAAGTAGCAGCCATGATAAGCAACACGTGTTCAGAAGAAGTCTTCTTCGAAAAGAAGCCTTAAAGTATCCTTAGTTGTTCATCTACATCCATGATCCTATGATGAAAGGAAGAATTTTGAATCTTCGTGGAATGGAATCTATAGAAGACTCCATGGACCCAAGAGATAAAGAGAAACATGAGGAAGAACACGAAGATTCCAAGAAAGAAAGAAAATCCATAACAACCAGTTATTATACCGAGAATCATAAGACTACCAGCTTGATTTGAACCCACTAGAAGCAATCAAGCAGAAGAAATGGAAATTATGATAAAGAACAATGTATGTAAGAAAATGTAAAAAATACTTGTGAATGGAAGCATTGCAATATTCAAAGGTTCTTTCATAAGGAGGGAGAAAAACTATAATGACAACTCAAGAGTATCCATGGATTGCAATTTACATGTAAAAGATTGTTCTTCCTAAATAAAGCAAGTGAGAAAGAAGCTTATACTAGGAAGAGACCCATGTATGCAAATATAATAAGACCTCGTATGGATTCAAACAACCTGATGCATACTATCTCATATACAATAGAAGCGTGGTGAAAAATTTATATAACAGAGATAGCGTATTAGAATAGTTACTCAGATGTCCAAGATGATGGATTGCTAATCCATGGAAAACTCTCACGATGACATAAGAAGTGATACTTGGATATGTTTCAGTTTGATCTTTGCCATAATGTCATGAGCTAGCAGAAAACAAAAGTGTTGAATTCGACCATGATATATTGTAATGATCAGAGCTATATGAAGCCTTCAGAGAAAACTAGTGTTCCATGATAGACCGAAGTACATTGAGATCAAGCATTATATTCTCCGTGATGAAGTCCAAAAAAGAGAAGTGGTTCTCCAATATATTTCCATAGATGAGTAGATAACAAATATTTTGGTAAAGCCTCTGTCCAATATGAAAAGTTTGCATACTTAAGAAACAAGTTGGGGCTCGTGGAGACGACTTCCTTATTGAAAAAGGAAGAGATTACTCCCAGGTCGGGAGGGAGAACTGCTGTGTTATTGATTTATGGATAGTCATTTTTCAGTTCAAAAAATGGTCCAAGATGAGCAGTTCCTTTCCAGTTCAGAAAGTGGTTTTAGATTTCTAATGGACAAACATTTTCCAGTTCGGAAAATGGTCCAGATTAGACAATCATTTTCATAATGAAACTGGTTTAATAGATTGTTGATGTACCATAGACAATGATTCCCCTTGTGTCCAGTGTGGGGGAATGGTCTAAGACAATCATTCTTCTTGGCAGTCACTCTGAGTAGTGATCAAGTAGAATGGTCCACATCACCAGGTAGTCATTCTTTCGAAGTTCACATTTGTGAGCTGTTTCAAATAATGGTCCGTTTTGGAGGTTGGTGTAGGACAATCATTTCCTCAGGAAATGATCCGGACAGTCATTCCTTAGGGAAAAATCATTCTCTCTAGGTTGCACTATGATTAGTGCCGGAAGAATGGCCCAGTTAGGTGAATGGTCCATGTTCAACAATTAGGGACAAGATTTCCCTAGGGCAGACTCATTCTCTCAAGGTTGCACTATGATTAGTGTCGGAGGAATGGCCCAGTTAGGTGAATAGTCCAGGCTCAGAAATCAAGGAAAATGATTCTTATATGTTTGAGAAGAATAGTCTAGATAGCCCATGGATGATGTTTTACCTTCCGAGGGAATATGCTCTTCCAGATCTCACAAATGTGAGTGGAAGATTGGACCACATGATTCAGTTTGTATCATGATATTTTTATACAAGTTGATATCAGATGATATCATCACTATGGAGACTGTATGTCTCTGGACAATAGCTGTATGCAACTGTGTTGGATGTGTTCCATTGTTTGTGACTATGTGCCACTTATCAAGTAGCCGTGTGCTACTTGGTGTGGTTGTGTACCATTGGATAGTATTTTTGTACTACTATGGATAGACACAGTTGTGTTTTATTGAATGGAATTGTTCTGATTGCCATGAAGACTATCAATAGTGTTGAAAATTATTACCATATAGATGGATAGTCAGTGTATGGTCCAGGATAGTTATTCTTCTAGGATGTATGTTCGGATTAGAAGAATAGTCCTTGTATCCCATGGAGTGGCTTCAACATATGTTGAAACAATTATTCTTCTAAGAGATATGTCTGGATTAAAAGAATAGTTCTTGTGTCACTCTATGGAGTGAGTGAGTTAATCAACATCATTACTCAGATGGAGTATGGCTTAAAGAGATGATGCAGTTGATGATGTCAGATGATACTGATAGTGATGATGGTGCTCGAGATTTAATCATGAGATAGTTTGAGTGGCTATGATGATGCTACCAGTTGAATGATATGTTTGTGCTCAAGACCATTTCCTTCAATACCTCCCTAGCTAGGAGGGAGTGTTGATATTATGGTAGCTGTGGGAGGTATTAACCTCCACATGTAACCCTGACAAGAATATAATATTTCGGGAAGCAAGAAGAAACCCTAAAGTATTGGATATAACCTAGAAGACAAGTCGACTAAAGAAAATAATTTAATATTGAGTCTTTAGCCTCCAAAAAGTGAATTCGACCCAGAAAGCTAAGAAAGAGCAGTATAAATACATGATGCCAGAGCTCATTTGTACACATACAACTCACAACTGTAGAAATCTAGTGCGCATTGCATAAATTTAGTAAGTGTGCAAGTCTGGAGAGTAGCTGCAGCTGCAACTATTGCAACTTGTATTTTCCGTTTTAGGCTTGGAATTTCTCTTGGTTATGGTTTAGATTTTATTCCTTGTGCGATAGCTCCGGAGAGAGGTATGCTACATTGATTGGCTATTAGGCCTAGGGTTTGCTTCCAGAATTATTCTCTGTCAAGGTTAAGGTGCTTGGGGGTGGATTCAACCTATGGTTGGGTGGCAATATTGCTATATTGTCTATGTTTAAATGAGCACACCTACTTTTCTAACACTAAGAAGTTCCTGAATTTGGTGGCAATAGTTGGATTGAGCCATTTCACAATGACTTCTACTTTTGCAGGATCTATTTTGAACTGACCATTTCCTACAATGTAATCCAAATATACCAGATAAGTTTTTCCAAATTCACATTTAGACATTTTGACATACAACTTCTTCTTCTCCAAAAGTTCAAAAAATTTCCTGACATGCATCAGATGATCTTCCCATGTTCGATTGAAGATCAATATGTCGTCTAAATAGAAAATCAAAAAATCATCTATATAGGGTCTGAACACATCATTCATCACTATCATGAATGTTGCTGGTGCGTTACATAACGCAAATGACATAACCAACCATTCAAACAAGCCTTGCTTGGTCTTGAAAGAACTTTTGCATATGTTTCCTTCTTCAATTATGATTTGATGGTAACCATTTCTCAAGTCCAACTTAGTGAAATACATAACATTATTTAACTGATCTAATAGATCATCTATTCTTGGAAGAGGATAACGGTTCTTTACCGTGATATTGTTTAGGGATCGAAAATCTATACACATTCTCCATGTGCCATCTTTCTTTGGAACCAATACAATAGGAGAACCACACGGAGAGGAACTTGGTATGATGATTCCTTTATCGATCAACTCCTAAAATTGCTTCTTGATTTCTACATTCTCGATCACTGATGACCTATATATTCCAATGTTCGGAAGAGGAGCATCCTGTCGCAAATATATTTCATGTTCAACCTCCCTTTTAAAAGGCACCCAATAGGTTCCTGAAATAACTCATCATAATTATATATGATGTTGATCAATTCTTGTTTATGATTTGGATCACAACTTGGTAAAGCATCTATTATATCTTCTTCTTTCTATTTCACTATCATGAGAACATAATATTTACTTGTGCTCACGAGTCTCTTCATTTTCCTTGTGCTCACTAAAGAAACATTAGTTTTGATGCAATGAGCTATGACAATATATTCAATCCCATCCTTGAGAAGGTGATATTTGTTTTCTTTTTGATAGAACACAACCTTCATGTCAAATATATATAGACTACCCAATACAATTCTGCAAATGTCAAGAGGTACAACATCTAACTCAACCTCGTCAAATAACTTAGCTGTAATTTCAAATTTGATCTTACATAGCTTTATCACTTGCAACTTAACATTGTCACACACCCAACCTAATGGATATAACTTTTTGTGAGGTATCGTCTTCAATCCCAACTTCTTAAAAATTTCTTCAGATATTAGATTTATTTGAGATCCACTGCCAAATAAAGTATCTACCTTTGTATGTTTGACTATAACTTTGACATGAAAAAACTCGCTCCTTTTCTTCTGATCGATATCACTTTTCGTCTTGGCAGATTGAACTGAATAATTTGAACCGATAACTGATATATCTTTGCTTCCTATGGTCATGATCTTGGATTCATCTCCATAATCCGACCCTAGATCTTGATGAGCTGATGCAATAGTCTTCTACTTCCCTTTATCCTTGGATTTCTTCGGTTGTAATTCTGGATGCAGCTTCCAACACTGTGATGCCTCATGTCCCTTTATTTTACAATGGGGACATGTAAGTCTTCCCTTAGATTGCTTCACTATGGATGATTTCTTACTCTTCCATTTACCTTTCAGTTTCTTTTTGAATTTGAATGGCTTATTATCTTTGCTTGCATGCTTACCCTTTCCATCTTCTAGATGTGTAGTTTGTACTGACACCTTGTCGATATTAGTAGGGATAAACATTATAGTAGTGTGACGAAGATATGAGTGTATGCCACCAATGTACTTCATAAAAGTTTCATGAGTATACAACGAAATTCCTAGGGATAATGCCTTCTTTTTGAATTCCAGTGTATATGCCTGAATATTCTGTCCTTTACCCTGTCTCAGATGCTGCCACTCAATCATTTCCATCTGTGTATGTGGCAGTGGATAGAATTGTTTTCTGATAGCCTTAGTAAACTTATCCCAAGAAGAGATTACTTTACCCTTTTGAACCAGATCAACTTGCATCTTACTCTCCCACCAGATTAAGACAATTCCACTTAGTTGAAGAACAACTAACTATATCTTTGTAGCTTCATCCACAATTCTTTGAACCATGCAATATACTTCGATTTCCTTGATCCAATTGTCCAATTTATTGACATTTAATTTTCCATTATAGGTCGACAACTCAAACTTAACATCCAATTTTAATAAAGGAAAATTATGGTGAGTGTTCTTAGAGGACTTATTTCAATGAGAAGAATGTTTACTTTCTTCAGAAGAAACTGATGATGATAATGAGGAAGGGGAAGGGGGCTCGTAAGGTCCACTGCCTTCACCTCCTCCTTCTCCTTTTACCAAAGTTTCTTTGCTTACAGGATTTTGGATTCTCCATTCTAACTCATCTATTGTTTCTTTTAGTGATTGAAGTGTAGCTCTAATCTTTTCATGACTCATGGGCCGATCTTCTTCTTCTTCTTTTGTAACATCCCTCTCTTGCGAGCACATGTTATTGACTTATTCTTTGAGGACACTTGCGTGCAAGTGATACGGTTTTAGTATATAATTGTTTGTTTCGCTTATGGATTATTATGATGATGTTGACGGATTATGATTTATGTTGTTTGATATCTATGTATTGAAAGATGCTATTGACGAGTTTCTCCTGAGTGTGCAGGACATTTGACAGATTGAGGATGCCGATAGCATCACTGGACCTCCTTGGACTCCAGATTGAGTCAATGAGTGGATTTTATTGGTTTGATTATTTCATTTATGCATATGTGACATATGATCGATTATATTATGATGTTGTTTATGGATTTATAACAATGTTTCATTGATGGATGCATGATGACGATTGCTTGCTAATATGTCTCACATAAGGAGTAAAGGGGTCATGCACATAAACCAAATATTGAGGGAGAGGTGTGGAAACATCCCTAACACAACCTACTAACACTCCCACCGTGTCTCAAATTGTAGGTTAACGATTACCTAGTTCAAGAGGCCCATGATGCCGCGAGGGAAGACAGAGACAGTCGCTCACAAAGATTCTAAGGGGTGCGCAATAAGGAAGGGTCCTTATTCCTTAGAAGCCCTTAATATCTCACAAGGTCGCCTGAATGGAGTGTTGACTCCAAGGGTTGGACTACTACGTAACCAATCAAAGACGAGTGGCACCCTTGGAGCACATAGTGCATCTTGAAGGGTACATCGCGTAATTAAAATTTTGAGTCAAAGACACGTGGCACCCTTGGAGCATTGAGTGAGTCTTGAAGGGCACATCGTGAAAGTAACACTCGAGTCAATGAATCTAGGTGGCCTAGAAAAACCTTGAGCGGATTTTTACACCTTGTAAAATCTTTAAACATTGTCAGATTTAATTAATTAATTAAGAATTGGAATTATTAATTTTAAACCCCCAAATGAAAGTCTAAGCCTATTTGAATTTTAGCCTAAGTCCAAGCTTGGTGAGATTACTAAAACTAAAATACAAATTGAATAAAATGGAAAAATGATAAATCAATCTAAGAAATTAAGAAAGATGAAATGAATCTAAGGAATTAATACAATACATGTGTGCAAAAAATACCAAATTATAATTTAAGATAGGAAATGAATAAAGCATAAAAGAATGTGTAAGCATAGAAATGTATCTAGAGTCTAGTTAACACTAGTCTAACTAGAGAATAATCCTATTTTAACTCAACTCAGTTTTAGAAAGGCGTCGATCATTAAATGAGAATAAAGAGACAATTAGGAGTGAATTAAGGAGCGCTTTTAGGAAGTGTGAGAGAAATTGAATTTTAAATTTAAATCATAATATGTATTTACTTGTGCAACTTGGGGAAA
Source organism: Picea engelmannii (assembly GCA_009831015.1). Lineage (NCBI taxonomy): Eukaryota > Viridiplantae > Streptophyta > Pinopsida > Pinales > Pinaceae > Picea > Picea engelmannii. The sequence goes on from ML778127.1 coordinate 1,246,807, forward strand.
ATGTGACAAATGTACGGGGGTAATAATTCTAAATTATTTAATTAAAGAGAGAATTAATTGTGCAAGTGGGGATGTGTCATGGAAAAATTCTATAAAACAAATAGCGTAGATGAGAAGGGGATCCGACTAGTTATGGGCGAGGTTATGCTCTAGAAATTTTCACTGGTTTTACTTGTGAGAGTTGGGATACCTAGCTTGAGAGAGAGTGGTGGCTCTACCTTGGGAGGCAAGCTGAGAGCTAAAAGATTTATAATTGTGTGTGTGAGTGGCCCCTTTGTGGCTTGGGGGGCTAAGAGGGAATAAGAGTACTCATAACATTGGCTAGGAGGTACCGGTGAAGTCTCAGAGATTAGCGAGTGAGATATCGGATGGAGCGCCATTGCTGAAAACTTCTTCAACCACTCATCGGTTACAGTATTTTATATTTATGAGAATTGTAATTTCTTTATATTTGGATTGTGTAATCGAGTTATAAAAAGTTGTAAATGGAAAAGGATTGTAATCAAGTTATAAACTATTTTTTTTATATTGTACTTGTATGCGGTAAAGCTAGGCTTCACATTTGGGCTAAAGCCCTTTGAGACTATCCAGTGCTTCTGATCTCATACCTTTCAAACACATGTGTTTCAATTCAATGACAACAAGCATTTGAATGCTTTGCAATGACACCAAGATCGGCTTCTTTATATGCCTTAGACTTAAATTAATAGCAAGGAATAGAATAATTTCCGCTAGATTGGATACTCTCGTATTGTTAGAATTTACGTGATGGCTGGAATATATTTAACTCAGCTTGGGAAGTGAGAAATCAACCGTCGAATCGTCACTGTGATTGGGAAAACCTGCAAACTATTTCAAAATTGATGCTATTGATTTCAGTGGCTTGAGACCGAGTTCGCATTTTGGATCTTATTCCATTATCACTGCCTGGGGTTGCATATCAAGTTAACTTAATATCCTGGTAACCCGCCGCCCCACAAAAAGAGAGAGGGGTATATCCTCATGCATTTGGACACTACAGGAGTACGACTTATTCCTTCTCGATTCACTTAAGCTTGCATCGGATTTTCTATAAGTCTAAGTTCTCGATCGGATCCCCAGTCCAGAGATCGCTGCTAACAAATGCAAACCAAGGAACCCGATTTCGTTTCCATCCGTGTAGAGGGTATTTCTCAATTGGGTGCCAGAGAACATTAAAATTCTTCCTATCAATCCTTCTGTAAGATACCATGAATCCATGTGTTTGTGTAAGTTCATCCGCCGCCCTCGATCTCGCTGCAAACGCGTTCCTTTAGAACTCACGTGAGCGCACCTGATCTTCTCCAAGATAACCACGTGAGACGAATCCGCCGGGGTCTCTTTTATATATCTGTCCAGAACCTTTTACCCTCCCTTTTTCTATTTGTCAAGAGCATGGCTCTTATTCCCGTAGCACCTCCTCTTCGCCCTCCGATCCTTGGTGCAGTTCGTTGTGATAGCAGAGGAAAACAACCCTTGCTCTTTGAGAGCTACGCCTTTAAGGTGATCCTTGATTCTGGATACATAAAGCAACCTTCTTTCTAATTGATTATTTAGTTGATTCCAAAAGGGGGTATGAAAGGAGTGATAACATTGAATGATTTGTTTAGCTTAAGGAGATTTGGCATAGAGCCCTTCAATAAAACTTAATTTGCCTAGGAATATTATATCTCTATAGGTGTACTACATGATAAGGATAGGTGTTTTTATTTCTCATGAAGGAACCTAAGCCCTAATCTAAGGTGTACATAAGAAGAATAATAACTAGGGTTAAAGTTAATGAACACCGGCCCTTGTGATCTCCTAAATGATGATGGTAAAAAGTGCTCACACTCAACCTTGTACTTCCTTGTGTGTCTTATGGCATAGCTAAGGGTTGTCTTACTTTACGGATTTATATATATTTTTGGTTAGCTCCTTGTGGTCAATTCCTTTAGAATGATAATGAAAATAAACTTTTGGAATAACAATCAAGGGTTGATATGTATAATTTTGTTTAGGTATAGGACACAACTACCTTGTTGATAAGAATTATCCTTAGATCTTTCCTTGAGTAATAACAACAGATGGTAATTTCTTCAATTGGTCTTTATATGTTAATTAGTTGGACTATTGATGAAGTGCTTCAGAGGTGGCTATGGCACCGACTAACTTGATGCACATTTATGGTAGAATTTTATTGCACCATGAAATTACTGTGATGTGTGATTGGTTAGGTGATTAGATTCCTTGCGCCTTGAAACAAAACTGGTGATTACTCTTGCGCCTTAATTTAATGCTGTTGAATCATTGTGTTAGACTTAGGCTTCTCGCGCGTAATGAATACTTAATGCCGAGGAATGATCGTTTAAAAAAAATAGATTTCTCACACACAATGAATAATTAATGCTGATGAATGATTGTTTTAGAATTTAGATTTCTCACGCACAATGAATAATTAATGCTGATGAATGATTGTTTTAGAATTTAGATATCTCGCGCGCAATGAATAATTAATGTTGATGAATGCTTATTTTAGAATTTAGATTTCTCGCACGAAATGAATAATTAATGCCGATGAATGATTGTTTTAGAATTTAGATTTCTCGCGCACAATGAATATTTAATGTTGATGATTGATTGTATTAGAAATTAGCTTTCTCGTGCACCATGAAATAAATGTTGATGTATGATTGATAAAGTTGATGATTACCCTTGCACCATGAATAATTGATGATCATGATTGATTTATTGATCTAGTTGATTTCGGCTTGATTGGGTTAGTGGGATCTAGACACCTCCTTGTTCCTCAGAAAAATCGCCAACCCTGAGACCTTAAATGGTCAAAATCAATCGGACGAATTCTGGGCTTGAGCGTTGATTATGTGTCTTGGAGGTCCTAACCATCCAGGGTAGGTTGGGCGGGTAGTTATTTATCATTTAATGATATGGTTGATCATTATCTACAATTGCTTCAGTTGATTGCGATGTGTGAACTGCGTTGCTGATTATGTTTATGTGTTGATCACGTGTCACAATCATTAAGTTAATGCATTGGCTTGTGTCGATATTGATTACAATGAGGTGTCACTTGTAACGCTTTTAATTTATGATGTCGTGTTGATTATGCATAGTTATGAATTATGTGTTGACGTTAATATTCTAATGCAATTTTTTTTTTACCTATTGTACTACGTTTGTTGTCGTAACAACAAGGTCGTTACATATGGTATCAAAGTGAGGTTCAACCTTGCGATTGTGGATCATCACACCTTCCACTGTATTAAACCCTTGATTAATAAATTAGCGTCGATTAAAATCTAAACATGTCCTTGTGACAATTATGGTTAGTGGATGTCATGGAGGTAGATGACGTGGTACTAAGGGCAGCAATGCGACGCCTCAGTCGCATCCACGCCAGAGGGGTCTAACCCCCAAGGAGAAGGACAAGTCCATGAGCAGGAACATGTTGCTGTGGAGGATGTGGTTGGTCTGATGAGGTCCTTTCAGAGGATGTCAGAGGCCTTGATTAACCAAATAGATAGAGATGAGGCCAGAGCGCCTGTACCCAATAAGGGTTCACAACGTGCTCTGGCAGGAAGTGGTAGCATTCACAGAGAACTCGAGAAGGTGAAGTTTCCTGAGTTCATGGGTTCCATGGATGACTGAGCTACTGAGGCATGGTTGGAGAACATGGAAATGTGCATTGCACTTCGTAACTACACCTCCAACAAGAAGGTCCGCATGGTGGTATTTTAGCTGAAGGGGAGCACTCTTCTGTGGTGGAAGACGCTTCTACCTCAACTAAACATGGACGTCGAAGACGTGCCATGGGAATTGTTCGAGGAATGGTTCTGGGAGAAGTGATTTTCATAGGAATTCATGGAGCACCAGCTCAATGAGTTCAACATCTTACGACAAGGTGGTCATACGGTGCTGGAGTATGAGGCCAACTTTATGGAGCTACTTCGATATGCTCCACATATGAACATGGAGAAGCTGGAGGTCAACAAGTTTGTGTTCGACCTCAACTCCAACATTCATGTGAAGGTGAGGATCCTAATGCCTCAGACATTTCACGATGTAGTCTAGAAGGCCCTCATAGCTGAGGAAGAGATGACCAATGAGGGTCAGGTTAGGACTCTTGCAAGACCGTTTGGACATACGAATTTCAAAGCGTAACAACAACAGTTAGGCCTGTCAGCAGAACATACCAGGATCTTAGGCTGATAGGCCAACAACTTCTACTTCGGGGGCCAGGAGTACTGGACCGAAGATCAGGTGCTAGACTTGTGGAGAGACACAATACCAAAAAGATTGTCCGGTTGAAAAGGGTAGAGTGGTCGAGTCAACAGGACACACTACAGATGTAGATTTGGGAAAGGTGCACAGGATTCATGCCACGATGAATAACCGCCAGGTCGAGCACCAGTCCACTGTGCTGAAGATGTCAGGTACCATCGCCAACCAAAATTTTAGTATTTTGATAGATCCCGGAGCTGTATTTTTAGTGTAGCGCTGAAAGGATCTAAGGTAAAGGCATTCAAGCAGGACAAGTTTAGATACATAGAAATGGCTTCGGGTGCCAAATAGAAGGTTGGAGAAAGGGTTACAAACTGTCACATTAAGTTGGGATATTTTGTAACGACGTCCGACTTATATATCACGATCTTAGGATCGTATGACATTGTGATCAATATGAATGGTTGGAATTGTATGATGCAATACCCAACTATAAGACGAGACGATTGAGTTGACCGTTGATGAGGGACACAGAAGAATGGTTGCAAGAAGAACCCAGGGAGTCTCCTTGGGGTTCATTTATTCCCTACAACTACATAAGTGCATGCACAAAGGATGCAAGTTATATGCAATCTTAGCATTGAACAATAAGGGTGTGGCAGAAGGATTAGAAAACCTTCCGGTAGTACGAGAGTTTGCGGACGTGTTCCCAGAAGAGTTACCAGGTTTTCCGCTCGAAAGCAAGATTAATTTTACCATCGACTTGAAACCTGGAACCGAACTGATAGTAAGAACACCTTATCAGATGTTGACACCTGAGTCACAAGAGTTGAAAATGCAACTGAAGGAGTTGTTGGACCTAGGACTTATACGTCCCATTGTGTCACCTTGGGGTGTGCATGTCATTTTTTCATAATAAGGAGGATGGGTTGTGGAGAATCTGTACCAACTACCGTCAATTGAATAAGGCAATGATCAAGATCCAATATCTGTTTCCAAGAATAGATGATTTGTTTGATCAAATGAAGGGCACGATGATGTTTTCAAAGATCGACTGGAGATCAGGTCATCACCTATTATGAATTAAAGAGGAAGATATTCCTAAGACCGCATTCAAGACGAGGTTCAGACACTACGAATTTATCGTTTTACCCTTTGGACGAACAAACGCCCCGGGGTATTCAGGATATTGATGAATGGGGTGTTCCGCGAATGATTGGACAAGTTTTTTCAAGTATTCATTGATGACACATTGATATATTCTTAGACGATGGAGGAACATGATATGAATTTGCTCTTAGTATTACAGTGTTTATGGGAACACCAATTACGGGAAACTGTTGAAATTCTCTCAAGGATTCATTGCTTAGGGCATTTTATATACGATGAAGGCATCACTGCGGATCCAATGAAGATAGAGGCTATTATGGAATGACCTGCACTGAAAAATGTACCAGGAGTACTCAACTTTTTGGTTTTAGCAGGATATTACCGATGACTCGTTGAAGGTTTTTCGATGATAGAAAATCTGATCACAGAATTGCGGAATGAAAACAAGGAGTTGTATGGATCAATAAGTGCGCGAAAGAATTTCGAAGGCTCAGTGGGCTGTTGACAACAACACTGATACTGAAAGTCCCCGACATGGACAAGGATTTATTGGTATGCACAAATGTGTCCAAGGAAGGTTTAGGCGGAGTATTGATGCAAGATGGTCAAGTGATCACCTACATCTCAAGGAAATTAAGAAGGGATGAAGAGAATTGTGCAACACATGATTGGGAGTTATTGGCCCTTTTGTATGCTTGGAGAGTGTGAAGAAACTATCTGATTGGAAGGAAATTCGAACAATAAAAAAATAGATCACTGAGAAATGCAACACTTTTTACGCAGAATGACTTGAACGCGAGACAAAAGCATTGGTTAGAATTACTTAGCAAATACGATTTGAGGTTAAGTACATTAAGTGAATGGTGAATAGAGTGGAAGATGTGTTGAGTCGAAGACCACACATATTCTCGGTGATACCTCTTTAGACAAATCTTCAAGAAAATATTCTAACTATACAATTCGACGAGGACTGGTATAAAGAGGTTAAGGAAATTATCGGACCAGACACCATGACGGTACCAAAGTTTGAAGGATATACATCGGACAACGACAGATTGATGAGGTATAACAATCAGATTTACGTACTGCCTAACAACAAATTGAGAAATTTTATCTTACACGAGGCTCATAGAGAAGTATACATGGCTCATCCAAGAGTCACAAAGATGAGGGTGGATCGTAAGCCCTTATTATTTTGAAAGGGATAAAGGCGGACATAGTTAGCTACATGGCGAGGTGTCTAGAATGTCAGCAAGTGAAGGCTGAACATAGAAATCAGAAAGGATTACTACATCCACACGTTGTTCCAGAATCAAAATGGGAGGCCATTTCGATGGACTTTATTTTTGGATTGTCGTTGATGGTAAGGAGGCACGACTCAATTTTCATTGTAGTTGACACTCTGACGAAGACTACACATTTTATTCCTATGCGTATGACATATCAGACACCATACATAGTTAGAATTTTGTCAGCAAGATTGTGAGATTGTATGGAGTTCCAAAAAGGACCATATCCAATAGAGGATCAGTGTTACAGGACGATTTTGGACTAGTTTCCAAGAGGCCTTGGGAATCCAACTTAACTCTATTACAACATATCACCCTGATATCAACGGGAAAACATAAAGAACGAACCAAATTTTGGGAAGATATGTTGCATATGTATGTAATGGACCAACATAAATGCTGGGAAGAGTTCTTTCTACTGGTAGAGTTGGCATACAACAACAACTATCAATGTACCATTAAGATGGCACTGTTGAGTTTCTCTACAGGCGACCGTGTCGGACGCCATTGAGATGGGTTTGACTTGAGGATAGGGTCATGGTGGGACTAGAAATGATTTAAGAAATGGAAGAACAATTGAAAACGATAAGACAAAGGATTAAGACGCACAAGATCAACATAATAGTTATGTTGATGAACATCGCGTTGACCTCAACTATGAAGTTTTCTGAGTTTTATTACGGGTGAAACTACACAAGAGTTCAATTAAATTTGGAAGGGGTGCTATACTCTCTCCTAGGTTGTGGGGCTTATTAGCGTTGGAAGTCACCTTTGGATTGCGGCAGAGGTAAGCCCGAGGCCCATCAGCCTGTATGTCACAGTGAATAACTTTAGGAGAGGTCTAATGGATGCAGACCTAAGATCATGTCGTTTTAACTCAAAAACACTGATACACATATATAAATTAGGTCTTGATCTAAGTTTAGTCAGTAAGTTTGTATAGTGGTGAGCAGGTGGAAGAACATGAGGAAAACGTGAAGGTTTTCTATGGACATATGATTTTCCAACAACCTCTGGAGGAAAAGTTTCAGACTCAAGATCCTCTTGGATTTGATAACTTCAAGAAACTGAAAACATTGTAGCAACAATTGCAATCAAACCTATATTACACTACAGTCACAACACTCAACTAGATCATCCATGCCTGAGCTCTCAGAATCAGAAGCAAAGAAATGAAGGGGAAACTGACCGCCATTAAACAAGAAGTCTCAAGTAACGATACATAATCAGAGAACCAAAGGCCTCATCAAAACTTTACAAATCGGGAGCCTAGCTCAACCATCGACCCTAACAAAATATGAGAACGACTCCTATATACTTAGAGCCACACTACATAGATGCGCTCGAGATTTTTCATTGAAGGCATGCTTCCTAGTAGACTGTGCATGCAGTCTCTTGTTAGACATGAACTTTAGTCAGACGTAATCACGCTTCAAAAAGGACCCGCGAATGAGTTGACTGGCTGACAATCCTTTCCTGGGATTTCCATTTATGGTGGAAACAATGTTCAACCGCCACCACCTACTTCAATAACTGCTTCATCGGGATTTGGGAGGCTTGAGTCATCTCTGCACCTGTAGAACATGGCGGCCTCTGCATTCTGCCATCTGGATTTGCTTTGGGAGTTCACGTTGAGACTAGCAGGAAAACATGGACAATGATCTGTGATTAGAAAAGCACATGCGATAGAAAACGTGGGCACTGAGGTGTGATGGGATGAAGGTGGAGTGGCAAGGGAAGATGATGTGGAGGCAAAGGGGAGAACACATGGCAAGAGATGATACGCGGGAGTGAAAAAGGGATATGACATAGAGGTGAGTGGGGGATAGGTGTGCGACAGTGGAAAGTGGAGGGGAAGCGAGAGATGTGACAGGGAGAGGAGAGAGACAGAGTGGAAGACAGATGGTGAAAGGAGAAACGATGATAAGTGAGGGTGGTAAGCGGTCTACTCGGAGGGGGGAGAGAGTGGTAAGCGGGAAATGTTGGGGGGGAGGGGGCCCGAGTTAACGAGGAGGTGACACGATAGTGGGGGCCCCGCTTCCAAAACCACCAACTCGGACCCCCCTGTTAACGAAAGAATGTCGCGGGGGGTGGGGGGGGGGTCTGATATGGATTTTGCGTCATAGATATGGGTGCGTGGATCTTAGCCACCCAGATCTACGCTCTGCTTAGAACGACGCGCCCAGGCCCCAAAACTTAGGATAAGCAGGATTTTGTGGGGTTTTAGCCCGCTTCTTGCCCTTTTTTCGGCAAAGGGATCAATTTCTTAGGAAAACACCCCCCATAGAAATAAATGTGATAACATTGGGCTCCATGGGGGATGGCTTTCTCCCTGTGAGCTGTCAAGAACTCTTCTGCAACTTTAGTGCCTTGTTGTTGGATTATGGAGTCACTTATAAACCCGAAACAAAGGAAAAAAAAAACAATATTTAGAAAGGCCCAGGAGCCACTTATGGCTCAAATAAATAACTTCTTTAGAAAATGCCCATTTACAGGGCCACCAAAAACTTCATTTCCCTCCAAATTCTGCAACCTATAGGTGTTATTCAAAACTATCTCAAAAACTTTGAAGGGCCCAATCCAGAGGGCTTCAAATTTACGATGCTTGCCCTTATCCTGTCTGGGTGCATCCCATTTAAGTACTTGATCTCCTAGCTGGAAATATTATTTTCTGCTCTTCCTGTCGAAGGCCTGCTTGATTTTCTGTTGATGTTCATGTGCCCTATCCATCAGTTTCTCTCTAGCCTGCTGGACTTCTACCAATTGATGAATTCTTCTGATCATATCATCAGGCTCTCCTTGATAATCCTGAAAGAATTTTGCCATAGGGAGAGCGAGATGAGAAGGAAAGATGGCCTCAAATGCATACACAAGATGAAAAGGAGAGGTGCCTAGAGACCTCTTCGTTGTCACTTTGTTAGCCCACAAAGAAAATTTTAGCTTTGAATCCCATGCGTTCTTATTATCCTCTAGCAGTCTTTTGATAATTTTTATAAGGCTCTTGTTAGAGGACTCTGCCAACCCATTTCCTTGGGGGTAGTAGGGGGTAGAGTGGATTAATGAAATCCTGAACTGTTCACAGAATTTGTTCAATGGCTTATACTTGAAGTATGCATCATTAGTAGTGATGATTCTGTTCGGACAACCAAACCTTGCCATAATATCTTCAAGAAAACCAATGATTACTTTGTGCGAAGCACTCCTTGTGGGGATAGATTCTATCCATTTGGTGAAATAATATGTTGCAGTTAAGATACACCTGTGCTGACCACTTTAAGTAGGATGAGTTTCCCCAATGAAGTCGAGCCCCCATTGCTGAAAGGGTCCTGAAGCTACCACAAGCTTCACTGGCAAAGACTTGAGCTGCTGCTTTCCTGATAACTTTTGACATTTGATACATGCTCTAAACTTTGTGCAGGCATCAATGAATAAGGTAGGATGGAAGTACCCAGCCCTAAGAATCTTATAGGCTGTGGTCCTCTAGAAGTGATGTCCCCCACACGGGCTCTCATGAAAATCCAACATAATTTTTTGGGCCTCCTGTGGGTCTAAACATCTCAGAAGTACTCCTAGAGGGTCTTTCCAATACAAGACCTGGTCAATAAGGAAATACCTGATAGCTTTGAGATTTAAAGATCTTGCCTTTATTTTTCCCATACCATCAGGGGGCCTTAATTCTTGCAGAAAATATATAATGTATTTGTACCAGGTGCATTCTGCCAATGGATGGCTGCCCTGAGGATTTTTATCAACGAAATCAACTTGCTGATTTTCTGAGCAGGTGTTGATGAAGTTTATCCCTAAATCTCTGCAATTAGATTCATCCAACAACTTGGATAAACCTTGGCCTTTAACTAGCTTGGTGGGCTTTATTTCCAGATCAAATTTAATGATTTTGACAATACACTTGCTCCTTCTTCCGTCTATGTCAGGCTGAATGAGAATGTCCTTCACAGAAGCTGAAGGAACATATGCAATGATGTTCGAATGCATAACATAGAATTTGAAGGCTTTGAGAGCTTTCACCAAGGCATATACATATTTCTCCATGATGTAATATTTTACCTCTGCATCCCTCAACGCTTTGTTGAAAAAGGAAATAGGCTGCTCCAACCCCTCTGTGTTCTTCTGCAAAAAAATAGCCGCCACTGTATCAAAAGAAGCAAAAGAGAAAATTAGAAAATCCTTGGAATAATCAGGACTGATAAGCACAGGTGCCTCAGTCAGCGCCTTCTTGATATGGCTGAAGGATTCTCTAGACTCAATGGTCCACTTCATTTCATTTCCCTTCCTGAGCATGGCTGTGATATGCTTCACCAATTCGGAAAATTTTGAAACAAACCTTCTCAAAAAATTAATTTTACCCAGGAAGGACTGGACCTCTTTCCTGTATCTAGGAAGTGATAAGATTTGTATAGCTCCCACCTTTCTTGAACCAATTCTGACCCCCTTAGCTGATACTATGTGCCCTAGCAATTTTCCCTCTTTCAAGGCAAATAAAGACTTCTTAGGATTTAGGGAAAGACCAAACCTTCTACATTTCAAGAAGACTTTCCTCAGATGACAGCAATGTTTTTTATCAGATCTGGAAAAGACTATTATATCATCCAGATAGATGACCACAAATTTATCCTTATCCCCAATGAAGGCTATGTCCATGGCTCGCTGAAAGGTTTCTCCTGCGTTCATTAATCCAAAGGGAATTTTGGAATACATGAATGTTCCCCAAGGAGTGGTGAAGGTTGAATTTTCTCTGTCTTCAGGTAGGACAAAGATCTGATTGTTTCCAAAAAATACATCAATCATGGAAATCCTAGATGCACCAGTTACCCTCTGCAATACGTGTTCCATCTTTGGCAGCAGGTAATTGTCCTTCTTTGAGCTCCTGTTCAGATTTTTGAAATCGAAACAGAGTCTGATTTCTCCACTCTTCTTTCTTACTAGGACTGAGTTGGCTACCCACTCATAATATCTCAATGGCACAATAATCTGAGCATCCAAAAGCTTCTTCACCTCCCTTTCCATAATAGGCAACAACGTAGGATTTATCTGTCTTAATTTTTGCCTAAATGGTTTGGCTTCCTCTTTCAATGGAATATTATGCTCAATGAAACTGGTGTCATATGTTATAAGGTATTCATAGGTCCAAGAAAACACATCAACAAATTCCTTTAATAGCTCAGTATGTTCGACCCTCTTCTCCTTTGATAGACTGCTTGACAATTTGACAAATTTTGGATCCAACTCTGTGCCAATATTTCACTTAGCCACCCTAGCATCATCACTTGAGATTTTACCCTTTACTGCCACATCATTTATGTCAAATAGTCTTTCCAAAGGGACTAGTCCCTTTGGGATGTGATTTTTAGGCAATTGCACAATATCATGATCAATAATTTTTTTTAGAAGAACATCAACGTGAGGATTTATTTCAGAGTCAGGATCCTGGTCGATGTGTAATGTTGAAAACTCCTCAACAGTATCCAAAAATATTTTGATTTCAAGATCATCCTCAAACACTTTCCAATGCTTGACATTGTCAGGTATAGAGGGTCTATATTTCACTATATCATACCTGATTTTGGGTGGCAGAGGGACTCTGAAATTTCTTGCTGAAATGGCCAGAGAATCAACCATCACATTTTTTTCTCTCGGGAAAAATGAAATGTTGAAAGCCAGGAAAAACCTGTCAATGAGGTCCCATACTTCATTTCTGTAACTTCTGAGCCAAGGGTGTTTGGCCTGATAAATATTTTTGATCTGCTGGACAATCAACTCAGCATCACCGAACACTGATATCTCTTTGATCCCCATGTCCTTTGCAACCCTTAAGCCCAAAACAAGAGCTTCATACTCTGCCACATTGTTGGTAGTTTCAAACTCTAATTTGTATGACAGAGATATGGTTTCTTAAGTAGGGTAAACAAATACTACTCCAGCGCCAACAACATCCTTAGAGGAGGTTCCATCAAAGAACATATTCCAAATAGAGGTGGTGGAGAAAGAAACTTCATGAAAAATCATGGGTTGTTTTTTGAGTTTTAAAGGAGGCTTAGGAGCATTAGTGAACTGCAATAAACTATAACCCATCTCGGTGTCAAGTGCAAAGATAGGATGGTTGGTGGGGTCAGATTCATCGCTAATAATATAGGCCAACTAAGCTTCTCTGTATAGTCTTCTATGTTCCCCTCCAAAGACTTGAATGGTAGCATATGTGAGGTCCATCTGTAATGTTCCTCCAAGTGGTTTTATCCAAGATCTTGAAAATAGAATGCCAAACTTGGGGGGAACATCAACCACCATGATATCTAGGACCACACTTTTCATGGGCAGCTGAAACAAGGTCACAACCAAATCTTTGATAACCCCAAGACATTGCACCTTCCTTGAATCAAATGAATATAAATCATGATAAGCCTTTGTGATTTCCAATCCAAATTCCTCCAAAACAGTTTTGGGCATGAGATTATGAGATGCCCCTGAGTCCATCAGAAAATTATGCATCACCTTATCATGTATGTTCAGGGATGTATAGAAGGGAGGGGATGAATCATATCTATCTTCTACCATAGGCCCTAAAATGACCGCTGGTTTTTCGTCTTGGAGGTTTACCGAGTCTGCGGGATGGGGAGATGGCTCAGATTACAACAACTTAGAGAGGGATTTTTTGAAATCTTCGTGCTTGACTAGTTCTGAGAGGGGGACAGGGATTCTAATTTTTTGAATTTCATGCTCGAAGCTGAAGGAGGAAGGGGGCCTCAGGATTCTCTCACTTCGGGGACAGGGTCTTTATCTATTAGCGAGGGATTTTGAGTTTTCTTTTCTTTGCTGCTGTTTGTTGCATCTTTGACAAACACATTTTCTCTGGAGGGATGATCAGGGGTGATCGTCTTCCCTTCTTTTTTCTTTGACTTGAGGTTATATCTATTGGGAGTGCTATTGGCCTTCTCCCCCTTGCTCAACTCATTTATCTGGCCATCCATGAGAGACTCCTCATATGAATATTGAGTTAAATGGGGAAATGGTGAGGTGTCTCCAAGACAATGAATTTCAGTATCTATCTCTTCCTCCTCTCCTTCTTCATCAACAACAAGGTTATTTTGAAGAGGGGTTTGGATTTTCTGATCATCCCTATCTCTGTTTCTGGGCTCTTTCAGGAGTATTTGAGGGGCATTCTTTGGTCTTCTGAAGTTGCCTCTGTTATCGACATGCTGAGGATTTCTGTATGTCTGCTTCCCCTCTACTTCCAACCTTTCCATCCTAGTTGAAAGTGATTTTAGTAACTTGGTTACTTCATCCATTTGAGGGGGGGAAGCAGAGGAACCAGAGGTGGAGGCTTCAGATATTTCCCTCGGTATGTCTCTATCAACATTATTCCCGAGTCAGTTTGTTGCCAATACGTTAGACTCCACTTCCAAGGATGCATCTTGCATACGAGCCAAGGAAGTAGCTCTTCTCTCTCTTAACAAGAGGCAAAAGTCAGGGTCAAAAGAACTAGCATAGGTAATTTTAGCAGAGGCTTCTGTAGGCTTTATCTCAGCAGGGATCTTATTGTACATCTTGTTGAATCTTTTGGAGAAGTCAGAGACCGATTCTCCCTCTTTTCTCTTTAGGGACCCAAACTCTATGATATAATACATAAAGTCCTTCTTATCCCCCCATTGTCTCAAGAAAACATCATCTAAAGCCTCAGTCCCAACGATGGATCCAAGGGTCAATCCCCTAAACCATATTCTAACCTCGCCATCAAGGATTTGGATAAAGACTCTCATCCATACATCTTCATTTTCAATATTTAGATTGTCTGCATAATTGTAGAAGGCAACAAGGTTGTCTTCTGTAGTGACGTCTCCTTCTCCAGTGAACTTGGGCATGTATTTCAGGTAATCTCCAGCAGGGAGAGCATTCATGGGTTGTGGTAGGACCAGAGGGGCACATCTAGCAAACACTATGGAATCCATCCCATTTCTAGAAGGATTAGCACCTAACATAGGGATGATAGGTGGAGGAGAACGAGGAGGAGATGGAGTTCGAGTAGGGGAGACTGGAAGTGAGCTTCTAGGAGGGAAAGGAAACAACCAAGGATTTGAAGGAAAATCTTCAGGACTTGAGGGAACAAAGGTTTCCCTTTCTGTAGAAGCAACAATAATAATAGGAGGAGGGGTGGTAAATCCTGGCGTAGGAAAATATTCTAAGGTGTTGGGCCTAAACCACGGTACAACTTCAAGGGAGAGGGGAGTGATAAGTATTTCTCCCTCCAATCTCAGACCAGGAGGGGAAAACTCAACATGAACGCTCCCAAAATTTAAACTTCGGGAAACTCCAACAAAAGGTATAACAATAGAATGAGCTTCATAAATTGGAGTTCCTATATGAGGATAATGAAAATCATCAGAAATACCTGGTTCATCAGCAGAAGTGCCTTCTCAAAGGGCCTTTCCTTTTCTAATAATCTTCTCTGGGTCGGCTTCAAGTGTTGCTAAAGGAAGCTGTGGAGTAGACCTCATGTGTCTGCCTCTGGAAGCCACAACTGAAACAATGGAGTTTCCTGAATGGAGTCGCCAGGTGCAGGTTGCAATCTTTAATGTACTAAGTTCTGATGCACCCTCAAAACTAGTAAGATATGTCGTTCATTCCCAGGGAAAATCTTCAATTCGTCCCCGAAAACAACGCCATAAATGTTAGTGTTGGAAGTCACCTCTGGATTGTGGAAGAGGTAAGCCCGAGGCCCATCAACTTGTATGTCATAGTGAATAAATTTAGGAGAGGTATAATGGATGTAGACTCAGGATCGTGTCGCTTTAACTCAGAAACACTGGGCTGATACACGTATATAAATGAGGTCTTGATCTAACTTTAGTCAGTAAGTTTGTATAGTGGTGAGCAGATGGAAGAACATGAGGAAAAAGTGAAGGTATTCTATGGACATCCGGTCTTCCAACAACCTCTGGAGGAAATTTTTCAAACACAAGATTCTCTTTGATCTGATAACTTCAAGAAACTGAAAACATTGTAACAACAACCACAATCAAACCTACATTACACTACAGTCACAACAATGGACTGGATCATCCATGCCCGAGCTCTCAGAATCAGAAGCAAAGAAATTAAGGGGAAACTGACCGCCGTTAAACAAGAAGTCTCAAGTAACGATACATAATCAGAGAACTAGAGGCCTCATCAAAACTTTACAAATCGGGAGCCTAGCTCAACCATCGACCCTAACAAAATATGAGAACGACTCCTATATACTTAGAGCCACACTACATAGACACACTCAAGATTTTACATTGAAGACGTTACGATTGCATGCTTCCTGACAGACTGTGCATGTAATCTCTTATTAGACGTGAAATTCAGTCAGACGCAATCACGCTTCAAAATGGCCCTGCGAATGAGTTGACTGGCTAACAATCCTTTCCCGAGATTTCCATTTATGGTGGAAACGATGTTCAACCACCACCACCTACTTCAATAACTGATTCATTGGGATTGGGGAGGTCCAAGTCAACTCTGCACCTGTAGGATGTGGCGGCCTCTGCATTCTTCCATCTGGATCTACTTTGGGAGTTCATGTTGACACCAGCAGGTAGACGTGGACGAGGAACTATGATCAAGAAAGCACGGGCGACATAAAACGTGGGTGTTGAGGTGTGATGGGACAAAGGTGGAGTGGCAAGGGAAGATGATGTGGAGGCAGAGGGGAGAACACATGGTAGGAGATGATAAGCGGGAGTGAAAAAGGGATATGGAATAGAGGTGAGTGGGGGACATGTGTGCAACAATGGAAAGTGGAAGGGAAGCGGGAGATGTGACAGGGAGAGGAGAGAGATAGAGTGTGGGACAAATGGTGAAAGGAGTGACGACGGTAAGTGAGGGTGGTAAGCGGTCTACTCGGAGGGGGGGGAGAGTGGTAAGTGGGAAAGGTCGGGGGGGGGGGTGTTGGGGGTCTGAGTTAATGAGGAGGTGACATGATAGTGGAGGCCCCGCTTCCAAAACCACCAACTCAGACCCCCCTCGTTAATGGAAGAACTTCAGAGGGGTCCAATATGAATCATACGCCATAGATTTGGGTGCGCGGATCTCATCCACCCAGATCTACACGCTTCATTGCACGATGCGCCCAGGCTCCAAAACTTAGGATAAGCGGGATTTTGTGGGTTTTTAGCCCTTTTTTCGCCAAAGGGGTCAATTTCCTAGGAAAACACCCCCCCCCCTACAAATAAATGTGATAACAGGGCCTTTCTAAGTTGAGAAAAGGAAAGGACCCATGGCATATTGACTAGCCGTGCCTCATTGTTTGAGGCGTCTACACGATGTTTTTCTTGTATCAGTTTTGCGACATTACTTTAGTCATCCTACATAGGAGAAATTCCATGAGTATTTCGCAGGTGTCGAACAAGGGTGCTCTCATGACGTAGCCAATATGCATTCTGAACCATCGCATTTGAAAACTATGACGTCAAACAGTCGATTAGGTCAAGGTCCAGTGAGACAATAATAGTTCACAATCGACTACCTGGGAGGATGGATATGATATGCACCAACAATTTGCACATTTATTTGATAGTTAGACATATAGATCTTGTTAGATTCTTTATTTACTACATTTATATACTGTACAACTTCAGGACAAATTTTAAAACAAGAGGGGGTGTATGTAACATCCCACTCTTGCAAGCACATGTTATTGACTTATTCTTTGAGGACACTTGTGTGCAAGTGATCCAGTTTTAGTATATGGTTTTTTGTTTCACTTATGGATTCTTATGATGATGTTGATGGATTATGATGTATGTTGTTTGATATCTATGTATTGACAGATGGTATTGACGAGTTTCTCTTGAGTGTGCATGACACTTGACAGATTGAGTATGCCGATGGCATCACTGGACCTCCTTGGACTCCAGATTTAGTCAAAGAGTGGATTGTATTGGTTTGGATATTTCATTTATGCATATGTGACATATGATTGATTATATTATGATGTTGTTATGGATCTTTGACAATGTTTCGTTGATGGATGCAGGATGACGATTGCTTGCTAATCTGACTCACATAATGAGTAAAGAGGCCATGCACATAAACCAGATATTGAGGGAGCGGTGTGGCAACATCCCTGAAAAAACCTACTAGCACTCCCACTGTGGCTCGAATTGTAGGTTAATGATTACCTAGTTCGAGAGGCCCACAATGCCGTGAGGACAGACTGAGACAACCACTCATGAATATTATAAGGGGTGCACAATAAGGCAAAGTCCTTATTCCTTAGAAGACCTTAGTCTCTTAGAAGGTTGCCCGAATGGAGTGTTGACTCCAACGGTTGGAAAACTACCAAAACCAGTTAAAGACGAGTGACACCCTTGGGGCAGAGAGTGCATCTTGAAGGGCACATCGCGTAATTAAATTTTTTGAGTCAAAGGCGAGTTGTACCCTTGGAGCACTGAGTGTGTCTTGAAGGTCACATCACGAAAGTAACACTTTATTTAATGAATCTAGGTGGCCTAGAAAAACCTTGAGCGAATTTTTACACCTTGTAAAATCTTTAAACATTGTCAGATTTAATTAATTAATTAAGAATTGGAATTATTAATTTTAAACCCCCAAATGAAAGTCTAAGCCTATTTGAATTTTAGCCTAAGTCTAAGCTTGGTGAGATTACCGAAACTAAAATACAAATTAAATAAAATAGGGTAAATCAATCTAAGAAATTAAGAGAGATGAAATAAATCTAAGGAATTAATACAATACACATGTGTGCAAAAAATACCAAATTAGAATTTAAGATAGGAAAGGAATAAAGCATAAAAGAATGTGTAAGCATAGAAATATATCTAGAGTCTAGTTAATACTAGTCTAACTAGAGAAGAATCCTATTTTAACTCAACTCAGTTTTAGAAAGGTGTCGGTTATTAAATGAGAATAAAGGGAATAAAGAGACAACTATGCGTGAATTAAGTAGCACTTTTAGGAAGGGTGAGAGAAATTGACTTTTAAATTTAAATTATAATATGTGTTTACTTGTGCCACTTGGAGAAAGGGTGACAAGTGTACGGGGGAAATAATTCTAAATTATTTAATTAAAGGGTGAATTAATTGTGAAAGTGGGGATGCGTCATGCAAAAATTCTATAAAAGAAATGGCCTAGATGAGAAGGGGATCGGAATGATTATAGGCGAGGTTATGCTGCATAAATTTTGACTGGTTTTACTTGTGAGAGTTGGGATACCCAGCTTGAGAGAGAGTGGTGTCTCTACCTTGCGAGGCGAACTGGGAGCTAGATGATTTCTGATTGTGTGTGTGCGTGGCCCCTTTGTGGCTCGGGGGGCTAAGGGGTAAGAAGAGTACCCGTGGCATTGGCTGGGAGCTACCGATGAAGTCTCATAGATTATCGAGCGAGAGATAAGAAGAAGTGCCATTGCTGAAAAATTATTCGACCACTCATCGATTACGATATTTTATATTTTTGAGAATTGTAATTGCCTTATATTTTGATTGTTTAATTAAGTTATAAACTGTTGTAAATGGAGAAGGATTGTAATCATGTTATAAACTGTTTTTTATTTTTATTTTTTATCTTGTAATTGTATGTTGTAAATCTCGCCTTTACATTTGGTCTAAAAACCTTGAGACTATCCAGTGCTTCCGATCTTGCGCTCATACCTTTCAAACACATGTATTTCAATTCAATGACAACAAACATTTGAATGATTTGCAATGACATCAAGATTAGCTTCTTTATATGCCTTAGACTTAAATTAATAACAAGGACCAGGATCATTTCTGCTAGATTGGATCCTATTGTATTGTTAGAATTTACGTGATGGCTGGAATAGATTGAACTCAACTTGGGAAGTGAGGAATCAACCATCGAGTCATCACCGATATTGGGAAAACCTACAAACTATTTCAAAATCACTGCTAAGAATTTCAGTGGCTTGAGACCGAGTCCACATTTTGGATCTTAGTCCATTATCACTGCCTAGGGTTGCATGTCAAGTTAAATTAATATCCTTGTAACCACCTCCCCACAAAAAGTGAGAGGGGTATGTCCTCATGCATTTGGACACTAGAAGAGTCCGAATTCTTCCTTCTCGATTCACTTAAGCTTAGAGCTCGATCCACCTAGGGGTATATCCTTGGGTCCATTGATGATTGCTAGTGGCTTCTTGTGCCACTCTGAGATGCGTCTCCCTTGTAGTGCCTTGTCGGAGAAAACACGCAGAGAGGTGCCTAGAGTTTCTGTTGGGATTTAGGGCCATCATAGGCAACCATGATTTACACTACTGAGCACCCGTAGGGATGAAGTTTCCTCCATAAATATTTTATTTTGTTATTTAGCCTTGGACAGAGTTGGTCGTGATCAAGGTCCATGGCATCATGGAATAACATGCTCTGTCTTGCTCGCCTCACGAAACTACAAACCGACTTAGTCTCTCTCTCTCTGCCCATATCTCACACATGAGGTTAATTCCTAGACAATGAGCACACCTGATCTTCTACAAGAGAACCACACGAGATGAATCCCCTCGGGTCTCTTTTATATAGTTGTCCAGAACCTTTTACCCTCCCTTTTTCTATTTGTTAAGAGCATGGCTCTTAGCCCCATAGAACCTCATCTTCACCCTCCGATCATTGGCACAGTTCATTGTGACAATAGAGGAACATAACCCTTTCTCTCTTAGAGGTACACCTTTAAGGTGATCCTTGATTCTGGATAAATAAGGAAGCCTTCTTTCTAATTGATTATTTAGTTGATTCCAAAAGGGGGTATGAAAAGAGTGATAACATTGAATGATTTTTTTAGCTTAAGGAGATCTGACGTACACTGATCCCTTCAATAAAAAGAAATTTTCCTAGGAATATTATATCTCTATAGGTGTACTGCACGATGAGGATGGGTTTTTTTTGTTTCTCATAAAGGAACCTAAGCCCTAATCTAAGGTGTACATAGGAAGAATAATAACTAGGGTTAATGGTAATGAATACTGGTACTTGTGATCTCTTAAATTATGATGGTAAAAATCGCTCACACTCAACCTTGTACTTCCTTGTATGTCTTATGGCCTAGCTAAGGGTTGTGTTACTTTATGGATTTATATGTATTTTTAAAGGTTAGCTCCTTGCGGTCAATTCCCTTAGAATGATAAAGAAAATAAAATTTTGGAATAACAATCAAGGGGTGAGATGTAGAATTTGTCTAGGTACATGACAAAACTACCTTGTCGATAAGAGTTATCCTTAGATCTTTCCTTGAGTAATAACAACAAAGGGTAATTGCTTCAATGATCCAGATTTAGGAGCGGAACGAACTGATTAACAAACTAAATACAATAAACACAAAGATACGAAGAATAACAAAAATATCTAGTGAACAATATCTTCTATTAAATAATGAAATAGACTGAAACTGTAAAACTGCAGAACTGAAACACTTGCTCGAATGGTGGTAGTTATCTCTGAGAAGAGATGTGGCTGCTACGTGCATCCGTCTCAGAAAAATGGGTTACAATGAGGCTCCAGATTCATTTTTGATATTACTCATGAATTCCAAAACCCTAGACATCCAAAAACCTAACTCTAGAAGGTGAAATGCCAAAAGTCATGTGGGCCCTATGGGTAAGTTGGTGTAATTTGGTACCTCAACTTCCAAGGGTCGTAACTTTTGCATACGACCTCTATTTTAGGTGAGTGATAGCCTGTTGGAAAGGTCTTTTAAAGAACTACAAATTATATTATCAAACTCTGACTTCCTTTATAATTTGACTGTGGTGAGCCAAAAAACAACGTTTAGGGCCCCAAAACGACCCTAGAAGTACACCAAGATGTGATGACATGAAAACATATAAAATAAGCCAGTTGGATTAGGAGAGAGGCCACCCATATCCACCTGGAGGATGTGTGGGGCTTCAAACAACCCCAAAAGTGTAGACCTCACAATTACGAAGCAGTACAAAAGAACGTGCTGAACAAAAAACGAACACGAGGAGCCAGTTGGAATAGGTGGGTGGCCACCAATATTCACCTGGATCAATCCTCCTCCCTTAGGAAGAAATGATATCCATTGCATTGAGTTCCCCCATCAAGTGATGAAACTTCTGTTGGATTTGGCCCCGAGTGAGCTACTTTCCTTGGTGTAGGAGTTTCCATGCGTTGACAACCCGATAAATTTGGATCCGCTGTTGGCGAGTGACCTTGACATGTGTATCCACTATATGATCAGTGGATGCTTGTTCCATGCAGTCAGGGTTGAGCTCTATTGGTGTCAGCTATTCTACGATCTCGGAGGTGTCCAATAGTGGGGGAAAATATGGCCGAAGGAGGTCCACATTGAATACTGGATGCAGAACAAGGAAGGGTGGAGTGTTGAGCTCAAAAGCATTGCTACCCACAACCTTGGTGATAGTGTAAGGCCCATAATGAAGTGGTCAAAGCTTCCAATGGGGCTCGATGAGATGATCCTTCTACAAATATAACCATACTTTGTCACCAACCTGAAACTGGTGTGGTATCCTGTGTTGATCATGGCGCTGCTTGTACTTAGCATTTAATTTCTGCAAAATCTCCTGGACATGTTGCTGGATGCACTGAATCTGCTCAATGAATCTGGTGGCTTTGTTGATCGCAGAATGATGGGGGGAATATTCTATGATGTAGGAGCATCGCCATCGAAGCGCGAGCGGAGTGTGGATGTTACACACTCTTTTCACACACACACAAGTTTCATGTTATCTCTTTTGAACTTATGAGTCAAAATAGACTATGTCAACGCACTCCTTGCGAGCACTATGCACACTTGTACTTGCTCATAGAAGAGAAACAATTGAAACTTATCTAAATCTTCATAGATTCATACATTCAACTATGTAAATGCATTCATAAACACAAGAACAAGAAATAACAAATAATTTCAAATAAACAAAAAGTCTATCGTTCATTCATTCAGATAGACATGGCAACACCATGCATTTGGGACAATTCTCCTATGTTATATTCATTCAACTGGAATATACATGTGTTCATAAACTACTTCTTGGTAGCTCTCAACTCTTAGCTACAATGGCAACAACTCTCAATAAACTAGAGTTCCAACAACTTCAGTAGCCTCTTCTAGGCAACAATACAAAGCTTTATACAAGAGGAGATCCTCCATCTTTTCCCTCCAACTACTCTAGAGCTATCCTATCGAAATAAAAGCATCCAACTACTTAGAGTTCATTACAATAAATATTTGAGTCGAATAGATAAGAGTGAAAGCTCCATATATGTACTGTAATATACAATATTAAAGCAAAATAAATTCTCCGATGTCCTCACGAAATCATCTAGCTCCAAAACATTAAAGAGGTTCTTTAATTACAATTATTTTCAAATATTTGCATGATACACCTTCTTCAAAATTTAAAATTCACTTCAAAATGCACGCTAGTGTGTGAAAAGAGTGCGTAACATCCACAAGGTGTGCGTGACAGAGCACATTTTGACTCAGAAATTTATGGAGAGATAGCTTGAAGGAAGTTCATCCACAAGGTGTGTATTACAAAGTCTTTTGACTCAGAAACTTAGGAGGAGTAGCAAAAGTTGTGCACAAAGAAGTTAAGTCATGGAGGAGGACATGTTGCAAGGCGTGCACAGGTGAAAATTCGAATAAGCGTCGAAAACATAATTCTAAGGAGGGAAAAGTTCGAGAGGAACAAAGATCAGGAGGGAGAGTGGTGATACATCTTCAAAGGGAGGATTCCTTTAAGGTTTCCCAAAGTTAATGAGAAATATCCGTCTAGGAGGGACCGAGATCATTCCATACCGTCAGATTTGGGAAACGTTATATGGAGGATTAGCCATGAGGTATTTTGGTACTTCAGAGTTCAGAGCATTTCAAAGTGTTGAGAAGTGGGATCGCTGAAGTTGCAAAGGAATCCTAACCGTTGGCTGCGAGGAGACACGTGGTAGCGGATTAGAAAGTCCAGGAGTTAGAGGTCCATAAAAGTGGTGTGTGGAGTAAGTAAAGTTTCATGAGGTCATGGAACCCAAAGTATAGATGGACCATCAAATCCAGGGAGACACGCGACAAAGATCTGCGAACTTGGAGAAAAGTGTTTCGGAAGGAAACAAAGGCGGAGCTCGCAATAATTTCAAAGCCCAAAGTGTCGAATGGGTTGGCCCAAGGTCATAACCCATGGTCACATAAGAGAAAGAGTCTAGCACAAGACTATCACTCACAAATCAGTGTTTCCAAGCACTGGAGAGCAGAGTTGCAGGTAGTTCGAGCTTGCAGGTGACATCAAGGGGACTTGTGTGTGTGTATAGATTTTTCAGGGTCTGTTGAAGGCCCGAAGATCCAATTCGGTTCGAGGAGTTTGAAGATCCAGGACCGGGAGGTCGCACAGTCCTGAGGAGAGAAGGGGGGGTGTCCTTCAGAGTGGTATCCGAGCTCACATAATTGATTTTTGTAGAGAGATGAGACAAAGAAGTAGACTGATATCATCGAGTGGTATCAGAAACATCAGCACAATGCCGCCTAGGAGACGTGCATAGCCACTCGTAGCAAATAGAGCTATGGAAAAGGAGATGCGAGAACTCAGAGCAAGGATGGATGCCATGGAAACAATACAAAGGAGAGCACCTGATGTTGGAGATGTCAGTGATGCAAAGAATGAACAAGAGGAAGTTGAAGAAGCTGTAGTAGAGGATGCTACAAAGGAATGCTTACTGAGAGCGGTTGTCAAGTTGGGAGCTAGAGAAAAGATAGACATACCAATGTATGAAGGTAATTGGAGGTTGAAGAATTGCTTGATTGGATATGAGCAATGGACAAGTATTTCAACTATGAAGATGTCGATGATGAGAAAAAGGTGAAACATGCTATCACCAGGTTAAACGGACATGTAGCATTGTGGTGGGATGAACTACAGTCTCACAAGAGAAGCAAGGTAAAACAAAATAGTAAGAGATGGGATAGAATGGTAGCCAAGCTAAAGGCTAAGTTCATACCCAAGGACTACCAAATAAATCTGCTCAGGAGATTGCAGAACCTGAGATAGAAATGAATGACATTCAAGGAGTACATAGAGGAGCTCTATAGGCTGAACATCAGGGCTGGAAAAAGAGAGAGAGTGATGAGGAAAAAGTTGCCAGGTATATAAACAACTTGAGATATGAAATCCAGGACAAAATAAACATGATGGCAGTAAGGACATGGATGATTCTTATTAGATTGTGCTGAAAGCAGAAGAGAAGTTGGCCAGAAAGCAGGGTCAACAAGGCAAAGGCAAAAGTTTAAACATAGGCAAGGGAATTTCCCATGACAAGGCACATAAGCCCAAAGGTGAGGCAAAGAAACCACATAGTCCCTCTGAAAGAGGAGGAAGTTCCCGAGGGAGACATATTTGTGGTAGAAACACTTTTCCTAGAGGAAGAGGAAGAGGTAGAGGAGGAGAGATAAAGTGTTATGCATGTGGAAAGACATGACACATGTATTGGGAATGCCCCGAGAGAAAGGAAGAAGGAGGCGAAGCTCACATTTCGAAAGAAAATATGCAGGATGTTCAAGCAGAAGGCACAAAATATGGGAGATATTTGATGATGAAGAATATTCTCTTAAAACCAGATCCAAAGGTTGAAAAACCAGTGTAGAGGAACAATCTGTTCAAGACAAATTGAAAGACTAAAGAAAGAGTTTGCAAGGTGATAATTGACAGTGGGAGCATTGATAATTTAATATTCATAGATATTTTGGGGAAATTAGAGATGGAGATGACTGCACATTCGACACTGTATAAAGTCTCATGGTTGTAGAAAGGCCATCAGGTAATAGTAACTAAACAATTCCTTGTCGAATTTAAAATAGGAGGATATAGAGATGAAATCTTGTGTAATGTGATTCTCATGGATGTATGTCATGTTTTTTTGGGAAGACCATGGAAGTATGACATGAATTCCATGCATGATGGGAGAAAAAATACTTACACTTTGGATAAGAATGGTAGGACACATATGTTGCTGCCAATTGAGGAGAAGAAAGTGAAGGAAGAAGCCAACACAATCATACTTCTCATGAGTGGGAAGGAACTCCTGAGGGAATTTAAGAAGGAACAGAAGGTGCAGTTTGTTGTAGTGAGGAAGACGAAAGTTATCCTTACAAGTACTTCTATGGAAGATCTTCCTGAGGAAACTGAGGAGCTGTTGGAAAATTTTGCTGATATAGTAGTAGATCAGTTGCCAAGCTCATTGCCACCTATCATAAGTATTAGTCATCACATTGAATGATACCAGGAGAGAGTCTGCCAAACAAAGACATGTACAGATTGACACCTCAAGAGAATGAGGAGGTGAAGAGACAAATTCAGGATCTGTTCGACAAAGGTTTGGTCAGAGAAATCTTGAGTCCATGCGCAGTACCAACTGTGTTGATTCCAAAGAAGGATGGAGGATGGAGAATGTGTATAGACTCAAGGGAAATAAACAAGATCACCATTAGGTATAGATTTGATCCGGATTATTTTTGGCACGAAATGAGAGCGGAGATATAATAAAGAAATGCACAGAGATATTGCAGATATTCAATAATATAACAGAAATGTATAAGAGATGCAACCATAAACACAGATATACAGTAATACACGATTTCTATTAATCAAAGAAATGTACAGAGA